>JAIZFV010000151.1:0-41447 GCA_021234005.1 Nephelium lappaceum | reverse complement strand
CTAATCTTAAAGCTTTGAACGCTAATTGAAGGCAATTGAAAGCAAACTGAAGTTAATTGGGTTTTAAATAATTTGGGCTTAATTTGTATTATGGGATTGTTTAGTTTAATTTATTAGGTTTTTAATTATAGGGATAAGTCATTTATTTAAATTAAAAGCCCAATATGGGTGTGTTTAGGAAAAGTCAAAGTCAAAGTCAGAGTCAAAGTTAGAGTCATAGTCAATTAAAAATAGGATTTTATTTAGTTTCTAATAAGGTCTAGAATTGTATGCCTATATAAGGCTTATTAAACCTAAATTTTCAAGGAGTGGATGATGGAATAAAAATTATTGGGAGAGTGAATTATCTCTTTTGTTCATTGTTAAACATGTGATCTTATCAAGTTATGCTTGTGGTGATCGAAACTATGACTTATCTCCACCTTCTCATCTATGTCTTGGGAGTGGCGTCAATATCATTCTTATGACAATTTTGGTTCTTGATTATCATATATTCAATGGGTCAAAATTCTTTATAATTTTGGTTCTTGAATGACATAATCAATAGGTCAAAGTTTTCGTTATAAACCTGTTTTAATCTTTCTTGGGGTTGTGTGTTTCAATTTATTTGTGGGTGTCGTATCGATATATACGGGGTTAACCAAGATATCAATCATGGAAGACAAAGATACAATTAGACAACGAGGCAATTGAAGCCAATTGTGCTTAATCTTGAAGGCTTTGAACGCTAATTGAAGGCAATTGAAAGCAAACTGAAGTTAATTGGGTTTTAAATAATTTGGGCTTAATTTGTATTATGGGATTGTTTAGTTTAATTTATTAGGTTTTTAATTATAGGGATAAGTCATTTATTTAAATTAAAAGCCCAATATGGGTGTGTTTAGGAAAAGTCAAAGTCAAAGAAGTCAGAGTCAAAGTTAGAGTCATAGTCAGTTAAAAATAGGATTTTATTTAGTTTCCAATAAGATTTAGAATTGTATGCTTATATAAAGCTTATTAAACCTAAATTTTCAAGGAGTGGATGATGGAATAAAGATTATTGGGAAAGTGAAGTATCTCTTTTGTTCATTCAATGAACTGTGGTCTTATCAAGTTGTGATGGTGGCGATCGAACTCATGACTATCTTTCACCTTCTCATCTATGTCTTGGGAGTGGCGTCAATATCATTATTGTTATAATTTTGTTCTTGATTATCATATATTCAATTGGTCAAAATTTTTATAATTTTGGTTCTTGAATGACATAATCAATGGGTCCAAAGTTTCGTTATAAACCTATTTTAATCTTTCTTGGGGTTGTGTTTCAATTTTATTTGTGGGTGTCGTATTGATAGTATACGGGGTTCGCATCAGAAGTTCTCTACGTTCTTTAGGTATTTTCATTAATTATTTAGGGTCCCAAAATATAACTTAGGAAGTGTTATTAGGGAATCAATAAATAAAATTTAAGGGTTTACCACATATATATATATATATATATTCACACTTAAATCTACTTTTGCATGTCAAATCTCAATTTAAAATGATATGCATGCTTAAAAATATGTGCGGTGTTACACGCCCCTTATGCTTATTGGGGCTTGACATTCTTCCTAACACCGAGCACAACATATATGGGCCAAAGGCGCCCCATAAACCCGTGTGAGGTTTAGAGATCCTACACGCCTCTTGGGCCATACGACACGCCTCCCGTGCTTATTGGGACTTGGCATTCTATCCTAACATTGAGCACGCCATGTTTACGGGTTAAAGGTGCCACACACACCTATGTGAGGTTTAGAGGCCCTGTACGCTGCTTGGGCCATACAGCATGCCCCTTGCGCTTATTGAGGTTTGACATTTTTTCCCAACATCGAGCACACCATTTCTATCGGCTAAAGGCGTCAGACAAGCCTGTGTGAGGTTTTAAAGGCCTTGTATGCCGCTTGGGCCACACGACACACCCCTTACACTTATCGGGGTTTGACATTCTTTTCTAACATCAAACACACTATATTTATGGGCTAAAGGCGCCCCACAAGGACCGTGTGAGGTTTAGAGGTCCTGTACGCCGCTTGGGCCGTACGACACGCCCCTTGCGCCTATTGGGGTTGACATTATTTCCTAACACTAAGCATACCATATCAATGGGCTAAAGGCGCTGCGCATGGCCGTTTGAGGTTTACAAGCCCTATACACCGCTCAGGCCATATGGCACGGCCCCTACGCTTAATGGGGCTTGACATTCTTTTGTAACACCGAGCACACCCATATCTATGGGTTAAAGGCACCCACAAGCTCGTGTGAGGTTTAGAGGATCTGTACACCACTTGGGCCACACGACACGCCTCCTACGCTTATTGGGGCATGACATTCTTTCCCAACACCCGAGCACACCATTTAAGGGCTAAAGGCGCCACACATGCCCGTGTGACGTTTAAAGGCCCTGTACGCCGCTTGGGCCAAATGACACCCCCCTTACGCTTGTTTTGAGGCTTGGCATTCTTTTCCAATGTCGAGCACACCATATTTGTAGGCTAAAGGCGCCTCACACGCCCGTGTGAGGTTTAAAGGCCATGTATGCCGCTTGGACCATACGACACGCCCTCTACGCTTATTGGGGCTTGACATTTTTTTCTAACACCAAGCATGCTATATCTAAGGGCTAAAGGCGCCCCACAAGCCCGTGTCGGGTTTAGAGGACCTATACGCTGCTTGAGCCATACGACACGCCCTTTGCGCCTATTGGGGTTAACATTCCTTCTTAACACTGAGCACTCCATATCTATGGGCTAAAGGCACCGCACATGCCCATGTGAGGTTTACAAGCCCTATACGCCGCTTGGCCATATGGCACGCTCCTTGCGCTTATTGGGGCTTGACATTCTGTCCTAACACCAAGCACATCATATCTATAGGCTAAAGGCGCCCCACAAGCCAGTGTGAGATTTAGAGGCCCTGTACGTCGCTTGGGCCATACGACACGCCCCCTGCACTTATTAGGGCCTTTGATGCAAACCCCGTATATATCAATACGACACCCACAGTCAAATTGAAACACAACCCCAAGAAAGATAATTTAGATTTAAGGAAAATCTTTGAACTGTTGATTAGCGAATCAAGAACCAAATATATAACGACGCCACTCCCAAGAAAGAGATGAGAATGTGGGAGATAAGTCAACATTGATAAATCAAGAACAAATCTTGATGCAATTCTCAATTCACAAGGGAACAATGGAGAAAAGTTAAATATTTTTTTCAATTGACAACTGATTGAAAATTTAGGTTTAATAAGCCTTATATAGGCATACAATCCTAAACCCTATTGGAAACTAAATATAACCCTATTTTTAATTGACTTTGACTTTGACTCTTTCTAAACACACTCATATTGAGCTTTTTAACTTAAAAATAAATGACTCAGCCTCCTAATTAAAAATCTAATAAATTAAAGTAATTGAAAACAATCCCATAATACAAATTAGACCCAATTTACATCAAACAAATGAATAACAGCCTAATTGCATTATAATTGACACCCCAAGCCTCAAGATTTTCTCAAGATTGATGTTTTTGGACTTGTTCTTGAACTTGAATAATATTTTGAAGCCTTGATGTTCCCTCCAAGCTGTCCAAGTCATGTTGTACAAGACTTTTGGCCCAGATATCTTGAACGAGCCCATTTAAAGCTTCCTTCATCCTTTTAGCTCGAGCCCTCGTCATAGGTCATCCATTGATGCTCAAAGGATCCATAGGCTTGTTTTCTTGGTTTCCATCATTCCCCCTCTCCTCAAAAGGATTTATCCTCAAATCGGAACTTGCATTAAAATCAAAAGAAGAAAGATTAGAAACATTAAAAGTAGCACTAACATTATACTCACCTGGCAAATCTATCTTGTACGTATTGTCATTGATGCGTTCAAGCACTTGGAATGGACCATCTCTACGAGGCTGTAACTTGGATTTTCGTTGAACAGGAAACCTCTCCTTGCGTATATGCACCCAAACCCAATCTCCTGGTTCGAACACAATTCTCTTTCGCCATTTGTTAGCTTGAGTAGCATACTGCTCGGTTCGCCTCTCAATATGTTGCCTAACTCTCTCGTGCAATTGCTTAACAACTTCAGCTTTCTTATTACCATCCAAGTTAGCTCTTTCCTCCATAGGTAAAGGTATCAAATCCAAAGGAGTAAGTGGATTGAACCCATACACAACTTCGAATGGTGAACAACCAGTAGTTGAATGCACACTCCTATTGTAAACAAACTCGACATGTGGCAAGCAATCTTCCCAATTCTTCAAATTCTTTTGGATAATGGAACACAACAAAGCACCTAAAGTTCTGTTAACCACTTCCGTTTGTCCATTAGTTTACTGATGACAAGCAGTAGAAAACAATAACTTTGTTCCTAGCTTCCCCCACAAAGTCCTCCAAAAATGGCTTAAGAACTTTGCATCTCGATCTCAAAACAATACTCTTCGGCACTCCATGAAGTCGAACAATCTCCTTAAAGAATAAGTCAGCAACATATGTGGCGTCATCGGTCTTGTGACATGGTATGAAATGAGCCATCTTCGAAAACCTATCAACCACAACAAATACCGAATCTCGGCCCTTTTTGGACCTAGGTATACCCAATACAAAATCCATTGAAATATCAATTCAAGGTTCACTAGGTATGGGCAAAGGTGTTTACAAACCATGGGGTAAAACTTTAGACTTAGATTTTCTACATGTTATGCACTTCTCACACATTCTTTTAACATCTCTCTTCATGTGTAGCAAAAAGAAATGCTCATCTAACACATCCAAAGTCTTTCTAACACCAAAATGTCCCATTAAACCTCCCTCATGTGCTTCTCTAACTATCAACTCTCTTACAGATCCTTGAGGAATGCATAATCTACTCTCCCTCAACAAATACCCCTCATGTCTATAAAATTTATCAAATGCACCTTTCTTGCAAGCAACATACACAGAAGCAAAATCAGGATCATTCATATACAAGTCTTTAATATGCTTAAACCCTAACAATCTTGCATTCAAAGTAGAAATCAAAGTATACCTGCGAGATAATGCATCAACTACAACATTTTCCTTTCCCTGTTTATACTTGATCACATAAGGAAATGTTTCTATGAACTCTACCCATTTAGCATGCCTCCGACTCAACTTACCTTGTCATTTCAAATTCTTTAAGGACTCATGGTCAGTATGGATTACAAACTCCTTAGGGCATAAATAATGTTGTCAATTTTCTAAGGCCCTAACTAAAACATACAACTCTTTATCATATGTAGGATAATTCAATGATGCTCCACTCAATTTCTCACTAAAATAAGCTATAGGACGTCTATCTTGCATAAGAATAGCCCCTATACCTATTCCCGATGCATCACACTCAATCTCAAATGTCTTAGAGGAATAAGGTAATGCAAGCAATGGTGCAGAACACAATTTATCCTTAATAAAATCAAATGCATGTTGTTGGTCACTTTCCCATTTAAAACCCACATTTTTTTTCACAACCTCAATTAGTGGTGCAGTTATGGTGCTAAAATCTTTAACAAATCTTCTGTAAAAACTAGCCAACCCATGAAAGTTACGCACTTCACTAACATTCCTAGGCCTAGGCCACGCCCTAATAGCCTTAACTTTCTTCTCATCTACTTCTATCCCTTCTGCCGTAACAACATGTCCTAAAAATACAATCTTATCCGTGCAAAAGGAACACTTTTTCAAATTAGCATACAACTTTTCTTTCCTTAACACATTAAGCACACAATGCAAATGCCTAACATGTTCACCTATGCTCTTGCTGTATACTAATATATCATCAAATTAGACCACAACAAATTTCCCAATGAAAGAACACAAAACATGATTCATTAATCTCATGAAAGTACTAGGTGCATTAGTTAGACCAAAATGCATGATTAACCATTCATACAAACCATGTTTCGTTTTAAATGCAGTTTTCCATTCATCTCCTTATTTCATTCTAATTTGGTGATATCCACTTTTAAGATCAATCTTAGAAAACACACAAGATCCATGTAATTCATCCAACATATCATCTAATCTAGGTATGGGATGTCGATACTTAACTGTAATTTTGTTGACAACTTTGCAATCGATGCATATACGCCAGTCTCATCCTTCTTAGGCACAAGTAATACTGGTACGACATATGGACTCATGCTCTCCCTTATGTACCCCTTCTTCATCAACTCTTCAACCTGCCTTTGAAGCTCATTTGTCTCCTCGAGATTACTTCTATATGTGGGCCGGTTTGGAAATGTAGCTCCAGGTGTGAAATTGATTTGATGTTCTATTCCCCTCTTTGGTGGCAATCCATCTGGTATCTCCTCAGGAAATACATCATTGAAATCCTATAAAAGAGTTGTAATAACACCATGTAAAGACAAATCAAGGTTATAGTTAGAAAAATAAGCATCTTTGTACAAAAGTACAAACATTTGCTGTTTGGCTAGAAAAGTAGCCCTCACATTACTCTCTTTTGCATAGACACTCATTTTCCTTTTCTCACTTTTCTTCCTCTCATTCTCTCGTTTACACTCAAGTGTTTTGTCACTCTTTCGCTCACACTCAGCTCCTATTCTCTCTCCCTCACTAGTGTTTGAACTCTCAGCCTCTCTTTTTCTCTCGCTCTCTTTCTTTTGCTCACTCTCTCTTATCCTCAATTGATCTTCATACATCTGTCTAGGTGTTAATGGTACAAGAGTGATTGTTCGCCCATTGATGGTAAAAGAATATCTATTCTTAAACCAATCATGTATGACTCTCCTATCATATTGCCATGGACGACCCAAAAGCAAGTATCCCGCATGCATAGGTACAACATCACATAACACCTTATCCTTGTACCTACCGATAGAAAGGATACTAGCACGTGTTTTGTCACCATAATTTCTCCATAATCATTCAACCACTGTAATTTGTATGGTTTAGGATGTTTTGAAGTAGGTAAGCTCAATTTCTCTACTAATTCAGTACTAGTAACGTTGGTGCAGCTACCCCCTACAATGATCATACTACAAACCCTATCCTTGATATGACATCTACTATGGAAAATATTGTCACGTTGCACCTCATCATCTTCCTTCACTTGCACACTCAAAGCACGTCTTGCCACTAACAACTTACCATTTGTGGGAAACTCAATTTCAACATCACTTGCGTCTTCTAACGGTGGCATCTCATCATCATCACTCTCCTCGTTAGTCTCTATATCTCCATCCTCTCTTAGGATCATAGCTCGCTTATTAGGATATTGTGAAGCTATGTGACCTCTTCCTAAACACCTAAAACACTTGATATCTCTATTTCTCCCTTGTGTTGCCTCGGTTTTGCCCTTATCATGGCTGCTATCCCTACCCTCCTTAGGCTTAGCACTTTCAGCCTTAGGCTTTTATAATGCTTTATCTTCTTTTCGACTTCAAAGTTGATGTGGAACCCGAATTTCTGTCATATCGTGACATTGAACCCTTTCTTTTAAGTTGTTTCTCCACTTTCATAGCCATATGGACCAAATCCTCAAACTCCATATAATGTTGCAACTCAACAATATTGGCAATGTCTTCATTCAAGTCTTGCAGAAATCGTGCCATAGTAGCCTCTTTATCTTCTTCAATATTGGCTCTAACCATGACTATCTCCATCTTCTTATAGTAATCCTCCACACTTTTAGAACCCTGAGTAAGGCTTTGTAATCGCCGGTATAGTTCCCTATAGTATGACCTAGGAACAAACCGTTTTCTCATAACAGTTTTCATCTCACCTCAAGACAAGGACGTTCCTCGTTTCTCCTCCTATCTTGCACTAATTATCCCCACCAAACCACGACATAATCTACAAATTCGGCTGCAGCAAACTTCACATTCTTCTCCTCAAAAAAGTTATGACACTCAAAGACCAACTCTACTCGCTTCTCCCACTCTAGATACGCATCAAGATCAGCGTTCCCATGAAAAGAGGGTATCTTCATCTTAATGCTACTAAGATCCTTATCTAGTCTATCAGGCCTATCATCCCATCTTCCTCTCTCATTCACATCCCCATAGTACCTATTATCTCCGTTACCTCTATGACCACCTCTACCACCTCTAATTCTGCCCCTATTAGCATTAGTGGAAATGTCATTTCCTTCCAACTCTTCACCATGTGAATCAGCCTCTAATTCATCATTGCCACCACGTAATTCTAGAATTCTCCTTTGCGGATCTCTTTGAAATCTAGTTATGGCAGCTTCTTGTCTATCCATTCGATCCCTAAAGTCCATAAAAACCATGTTCATCCTCTCAAATTGTTGTTGCATTGCTTTGAGCATGAATGATACATCTGTATTTTCTCCCCCTTCAACTTCTTTACCTTTGTCTAATGACATGTTTGACACTTGAAAAGAATGTTAATAAAGAAAATAATTCACAACACTCCCTCACGTGTTTCACTCTAGTCTTCACGTTTTATCACTCGACACTCTTGATTTAACTCAACACTCCCTATCCACACTCAAACTTTTCTCACTAAGTTCTTTATAGAACTAATCGATCACAACAAGGTCACCCTTGAAATAATCACCCCTGACAAATCTCAACAAAGAAAAGAATGATGAATAACTGCAATTAAGGAGAATCAATATCAATTCACTTCAATCCAAGTAATTTATGGTGTTCAAACTTTTTTTTTTATACTGTTTTTTTTTCCTCTTTTTTTTTTCTTTTTGTTTTGACTCAAACTAGAACGCACACAAACTAAATTGGATGTAAATTGTAGATTTGAACCACAAACAAAATATTGATATGAATCTTGAAATTATTGAAATTCAAGAATTCAAGAAACTCTAGAATGCAATTTCAAGAATGTGCAGATTGACAGAATATATATATGTTGAATGTTTATGCTGCACGTGTAGATTGAAAGAACAAAGAAAACAAATAATATTTGTTTGGGACACACGAGTTTCAGGACCAGAAGACAATAACAATTAAAGATTAAAGTGCAGCTATTCTAGGTGATGTTAATGATGCACGTGCAGTGCAAGAGCAAAGAACAAAATATATCTAATGATGGCTTTTGTTTGTGATGCGCACGCAGTTCACAAGAATTTGGTGCGCATGCAGATTGTAAGCACAAAAAGATGAAATTATTAATGACTATTGTTTGTGTGGCGTGCAGTGCAAAACAAAGAAATGAATTATTGATAATTGATGTTTGTGCCAATTCAAGAAACGGAAAAGATGTGATTTGCAGCGATTAAAAGAGAATCAGAAAATAAGAAAATAAATTGATAAACCAAACCTGAATTAATTAACTGAAGCTCTGATACCAACTGGTGCGAACCCCGTACATATCGATATGATACCCACAGTCAAATTGAAACACAACCCCAAGAAAGATAATTCAGATTTAAAGAAAATCTTTGACCCGTTGATTAGCGAATAAAGAACCAAAGATATAACGACGCCACTCCCAAGAAAGAGATGAAAATGTGGGAGATAATGATGCGAACCCCGTATATAAAGATATGACACCCACAATCAAATTGAAACACAACCCCAAGAAAGATAAAACAGGTTTATAAAGAAAACTTTGACCCATTGATTATGTCATTCAAGAACCAAAATTATAAAAAGTGTTGACCCATTGAGTATATGATAATCAAGAACCGAAATTATCACAAAAATGATATTGACGCCACTCCCAAAACATATATGAAAAGGTGGGAGATAAGTCATGGTTTCGATCACCACAAGCATAGCTTGATAAGATCACATGTTCATGAATGAACAAAAGATATAATTTACTCTCTCAATTAAACATAATTGGTTGCACTTCATTCCATAAGCAACTTCTTGAGAATTTAGGTTTAATAAGCCTTATATAGGCATACAATCCTAATCCTTATTGGAAACTAAATAAAACCTTATTTTTAATTAACTTTGACTTTGACTTTTCTAAACACACCCATATTGAGCTTTTTAATTTAAATAAATGACTCAGCCTCCTAATTAAAAGCCTTATGAATTAAACTAATTTTAAACAATCCCATAATACAAATTAAACCCAAATTAATGAAAACCCAATTAACTTCAGTTTGATTCCAATTGTCTTCAATTAGCGTTCAAAGCCTTCAAGATTAAACACAATTGCCTTTAATTGTCTCATTGTCCAATTATATCTTTGTCTTCCATGATCGCTATCTTGGTTTCCATCATTTCTTCTTTCCTCAAAACGATTTGTCCTCAAATCGTGATCCATCATTATTGTTGTTCGAAGACATGATTGACACCTGAAAAGAATGTTAGAAAAAAAAATCTCATACACTCCCTCACGTGTTTCACTCCACTCATGTGTTTATCACTCAAGACTTCATTTCCATGCTCAAACTTTTCCTTTTCTTTTTAAATCATTCAAGAAATGCGCACAATAATTAAAACACTCAAACCAGAAAATAAGAAAGAAAGCAGACCAGATTGCAAGACTCTCATGTTTGTGACGCACCAACAAAAGAAGACAAACAAGAACTAAAGAAACAAACCAAGAAAGACAAAAGAAGCCAAATAGACAAATAATTATATTGATAAATTAAAGCAAAGATTGATGTTGGTGTGCAGACTCACAATCCAAAGAACAATTGTGATATGTGATGCGGAAACAAGAAACAAAGCAAATGCAGTGCATATATAAAATGGCTTTAATGTTTAGACTACAAAATTAAAAAAAAAAAGACAAAACAAAAGTTTAATTGATATGTCAAACACAAAGCAAAACAGACTTCTGTTTTCTTTTGCAAAGTCAAACGAATGAAAGAACCTTTGATGTTTTCTTGCAACTTACACGTGCATCACAAAGAAAGAAGAAACAAATATTAATGCTTGATGTTTTGCGGCAAATCAAGAAAGACGCAAAATTATACTTGTGGCAATTGGTGATGTTGCGGCAAAAATCAAGAATCAAGAAACTATTGTGATTTGCGGCAGCTTAAAAAAACAAATCAGCACATAATTGATAAGCCAAACCTGAATTCATTAACCGAAGCTTTGATACCAACTGATGCGAACCCCGTATACTAAGATACGACACCCACAATCAAATTGAAACACAACCCCAAGAAAGATAAAACAGGTTTATAACAAAAACTTTGACCCATTGATTATATCATTCAAGAACCAAAATTATAAAAAATTTTGACCTATTGAATATATGATAATCAAGAACCAAAATTATCGCAAGAATGATATTGAAGCCACTCCCAAGACATAGATGAGAAGATGGGAGATAAGTCATGGTTTCGATCGCCACAAGCATAGCTTGATAAAATCACATGTTAATGAATGAACAAAAGAGATAATTCACTCTCTCAATTAAACATAATTGGCTGCATCTTCATTCCATAAGCAACTTCTTGAAAATTTAGGTTTAATAAGCCTTCTATAGGTATACAATCCTAATCCTGATTGGAAACTAAATAAAACTCTATTTTAATTGACTTTGACTTTGACTTTTCTAAACACACCCATATTGAGCTTTTTAATTTAAATAAATTACTCAGCCTCCTAATTAAAAACCTAATGAATTAAACAAATTTTCAACAATCCCATGATACAAATTAAGCCCAAATTAATTAAAACCCAATTAACTTTGGTTTAATTCCAATTGCCTTCAATTAGCGTTCAAAGCCTTCAAGATTAAGCATAATTGCCTTTAATTATCTCATTGTCCAATTATATCTTTGTCTTCCATGATCGCTATCTTAGTTTCCATCAGATAAGTCAAAGTTGACAAATCAAGAACAAAGCTTGATGCAATTCTCAAAGTTCACAAAAGAACAATGGAGAAAAGTTAAATCTTTTATTCAATTGACAACTAATTGAAAATTTAGGTTTAATGAGCCTTATATAGGCATACAATCCTACACCCTATTGGAAACTAAATAAAACCCTATTTTAATTGACTTTGACTTTGATTCTTTCTAAACTTTGACTTTGACTTTTTTTAAACACACCCATATTGGGCTTTTTAACTTAAAAATAAATTACTCAGCCTCCTAATTAAAAGCCTAATAAATTAAAATAATTTAAAACAATCCCATAATACAAATTAGGCCCAATTTACATCAAACAAATAAATAACAGCCCAATTGTATTATAATTGACACCCAAGCCTCAAGATTTCCTCTAGATTGATGTTCTTGGACTTGTTCTTGAACTTGAATAATATTTTGAAGCCTTGATGTTCCCTCCAAGTTGTCCAAGTCATGTTGTGCAAGACTCTTGGCCCAGATATCTTGAACGAGCCCATTTAAAGCTTCCTTCATCCTTTTAGCTCGAGCCCTTGTCATAGGTCCTCCATTGATGCTCAAAAGATCCATAGGCTTGCTTTCTTGGTTTCCATCAGGCTTGACATTCTTTCCTAACACCGAGCACACCACATCTATGGGCTAAAGGCGTCGCACACACTCGTGTGAGGTTTAGAGGTCTTGAACGCCGCTTGGGCTATACGGCATGCCCATTGCACTTACTGGGGCTTGACATTCTTTCCTAACGTGGAACACACCATATCTGTGGGCTAAGGGCGCCCCACACACCAATGTCCGATTGAGAGGCCCTGTACGCCACTTGGGCCACACGGCACATCCCTTGCGCTTATTGGGGCTTGGCATTCTTTTGGAACATCGAGCACACCATATCTATGGGTTAAAGGCGCCATTAATGCCTGTGCGATGTTTAGGGGACCTGTACGTCGCTTGGCCCATACGGCACGCCCCCTGTGCTTATTGCGGCTTGACATTTCACATACGCCCGTGTGAGGTTTAGAGGTCTTGTACGCTGCTTGGGCCGTACGGCACGTCTCCTACGTTTATTGGGGTTTGCCATTCTTTCGTAACACCGAGCATACCATATCTATAAGCTAAAGGCGCTACACATGCTCTTGTGAGGTTTAGTGGCCCTGCACGCCGCTTACGCCATGCGGCATGCCCCCGCATTAGGGCTTAGCAATATTTCCCGATACCTTGTACGCCGCTTGGGCCATAAGGCACGCCCCTGCGCTTATTGGTGCTTGGCATTCTTTCCCAACACAGAGCACACCATATCCATGGGTTAAAGGCGCCACACACACCCGTGAGAGGTTTAGAGGCCCTGTACGCAACTTGGGCCATACGGTACGCTCCTTGTGCTTATTGGGGCTTGATATTCTCTCCTAACACTGAGCATGCGACATCTATAGGCTAAAGGCCCCACACACGCTCGTGTGAGATTTAGAGGCCCTGTATGCTGCTTGGGCCATACTGTATGCCTCTTGCGCTTATTAGGGCTTGGTATTCTTTCCTTACACCGAGCACACCATATCTATGGGCTAAAGCGCCACAAATGCCCGCGCGATGTTTAGAGGACCTGTACGTCGCTTGGCCCATACGGCATGCCCCCTGTGCTTATTGGGGCTTGACATTCCACACACACCCATGTGAGGTTTAGAGGTCTTGTACGCCGCTTGGGTCATACGACACGTCTCCTACGCTTATTGGGTCTTGACATTCTTTCCTAACATGGAGCACATCATATCTATGAGCTAAAGGCACTACACATGCTCATATGAGGTTTAGTGGTCCTGCACGCCGCTTAAGCCATGCGACATGCCCTTTCGCTTATTGGGGCTTGGTAGTATTTCCTGACACCTTGTACGTTGCTTGGGCCAAACAGCACGCCCCCTACGCTTATCGGTTCTTGACATTCTTTCCCAATACAGAGGACGCCTGATGCGAACTCTGTATATAAAGATACGATACTCACAATCAAATTGAAACACAACCCCAAAAAAGATTATAACAAAAACTTTGACCCATTGATTATATCATTCAAGAACCAAAATTATAAAAAATTTTGACCCATTGAATATATGATAATCAAGAACCAAAATTATCACAAGAATGATATTGATGTCACTCCCAAGACATAGATGAGAATGTGGGAGATAAGTCATGGTTTCGATCGCCACAAGCATAGCTTAATAAGATCACATGTTCATGAATGAACAAAAGAGATAATTCACTCTCTCAATTAAACATAATTGGCTGCATCTTCATTCCATAAGCAACTTCTTGAAAATTTAGGTTTAATAAGCCTTATATAGGTATACAATCCTAATCCTGATTGGAAACTAATAAAACCCTATTTTAATTGACTTTGACTTTTCTAAACACACCCATATTGGGCTTGTAATTTAAATAAATGACTCAGCCCTATAATTAAAAACCTAATAAATTAAACTAATTTTAAATAATCTCATAATACAAATTAAGCCCAAATTAATTAAAACCCAATTAACTTCGGTTTGATTCCAATTGCCTTTAATTAGCGTTCAAAGCCTTCAAGATTAACACAATTGCCTTTAATTGCCTCGTTGTCCAATTGTATCTTTGTCTTCCATGATTGTTATCTTGATTTCCATCATTCCCTCTTTCCTCAAAATGATATGTCCTCAAATCGTGATCCATCGTTATTGTTGTCCCCAAATTAATTAAAACTCAATTAACTTCAGTTTGATTCCAATTGCCTTCAATTAGCGTTCAAAGCTTTCAAGATTAAACACAATTGCCTTTAATTGTCTCGTTGTCCAATTGTATCTTTGTCTTCCATGATTGTTATCTTGGTTTCCATCAACGCCATATCCATGGGCTAAAGGTGCCACACACGCCTGTGTCAGGTTTAGAGGCCTTGTATGCCGCTTAGACCGTACTGTACGCCTCTTGCGCTTATTGGGGCTTGGTATTCTTTCCTTACACCGAGCACACCTTATATATGGGCTAAAAAAGGCGCTCCACAAGCCCGTGTGAGGCCAAGAGGCCTTGTATGCCGCTTGGGCCATACGACATGCCCCTGCGCTTAATGTAGTTTGGCATTCTTTCATAACATCGAGCACACCATATCTAAGGGCTAAAGGAGTGCACATGCCTGTGTGAGGTTTTGAGGTCCTGTACGCCGCTTGGCCATACGGCACACCCCTTACACTTATTAGGGCTTGACATTCTTTCCTAACACCGGGCACACCATATCTAATCGCTAAAGGCGCCACACACGCCCGTGTGAGGTTTAGAGGTCTTGTACGCCGCTTGGGCCATACCACACGCCCCCTACGCTTGTTGGGGCTTGACATTCTTTTCTAACATTGAGCACAACATATCTATGGGCTACAGGTGCTCCACACGTCGGTATACGGTTGAGAGGCCCATGACGCCGCTTGGGCCATATGGCATGCTCCCTACGCGTATTGGTGCTGGGCATTCTTTCCCAACACCGAGCACACCATATCTATAGGTTAAAGATGCCACACATGCCCGTGTGAGGTTTAGAGGTCCTGTATGCCGCTTGGGCCACATGGCATGCCCCCTGCCCTTATTGTGGTTTGGCATTCTCTCTTAATACCGGGCAAGCCATATCCATGGGCTAAAGACGCCATATAGGCTCGTGCTGGGTTTAAAGGCCTTGTACGCCTCTTGGGTCATACGGTACGCCCCCTGTGCTTATTGGGGTTAGCATTCTTTCCGAACACCGAGCACACCATGTCTATGGGCTAAAGGCGCCCCACCGTCCCGTGTCAAGTTTAGAGGTTCTGTACGCCGCTTGGGCCACACCCCTTGTGCTTATGGCATTCTTTCATAACATTGAGCACACCATATATAAGGGCTAAAGGAGCCGCACACGCCCGTGTGAGGTTTTGATGTCCTGTACGCTGTTTGGGCATCCGGCACACCCCCTTTGCTTATTGGGGCTTGGCATTCTTTCCTAACACTGAGCACACCGTATCTAATCGCTAAAGGCGCCGCACACACCTGTGTGAGGGTTAGAGTTCTTGTATGCCACTTGGGCCATACGGCACCCCCTTGCACTTATTTGGGGTTTGACATTCTCTCCTAATACCGAGCGTGCCATATCCATGGGCTAAACATGCCTGTGTTGGGTTCAGAGGCCCTGTACGTCGCTTGGGCCATATGGTACGCCCCTTGTGCTTATTGGGGCTTGGCATTCTTTTCGAACATTGAGCAAACCATGCCTATGGGCTAAAGGCACCCACAATCCCATGTCAGGTTTAGAGGTTTTGCACGCCACGTGGGCCATACGGCATGTCCCCTGTGCTTAGTGGGGCTTGACATTCTTTCCCAACACCGAGCACACTATATTTATGGGATAAAGCGCCCCACATGCCCGAGTGAGGTTGAGAGGCCCTATACGCCGCTTAGGCTATACGACATGCCTCCTGCACTTATTGGGGCTTGGCATTCTTTCCTAACACCGAGCACACCATATCTATGATCTAAAAAAGCCGACATGCACGTGTGACGTTTAGAGGCCCTGTACGCTGCTTGGGCCATATGGCACGCACTTGTGCTTATTGGAGCTTGGCATTCTTTCACAACACCGAGCACACCATATCTACAGGCTAAAGATGCCACATACGCCCATATAAGGTTTAAATGCCTTGAATGCTGCATTGGCCACACGGCACGCCCGTTGCACTTATTAGGGCTTGACATTTTTTCCTAACACCAAGCACACCATATCGATGGGCTAAAGGTGCCTTACACACTTGTGTGAGGTTGAGAGCCCCTGTATGCCGCTTAGGCCATACTGCACGTCCCCTGCGCTTATTGGGGCTTGACATTTTTTCCTAACACCGAGCACATCATATCTTTGTGCTAAAGGTGCCCTACAACCCCGTTTGAGGTTCAGAAGCCCTATATGCCGCTTGGGCCAAACAGCACACCCCCTGCGCTTATTGTAGTTTGGCATTCTTTCATAACACCGAGCAGACCATATATGAGGGCTAAAGGAGTCGCACACGCACGTGTGAGCTTGGAGGTCCTGTACGTCGCTTGAGCATACAGCATGCGCCCTATGCTTATTGGGGCTTGACATGCTTTCCTAACACCAAGCACATCATATCTAATCGCTAACGGCGCCACACACAACTGTGTGAGGTTTAGAGGTCTTGTACACCGCTTGGGCCATATGACATGCCCCTTGCACTTGTTGGGGCTTGACATTCTTTTCTAACATCGAACACAACATATCTATGGGGTAAAGGTGCCCCACACGCTCGTGTGAGGTTGAGAGCCCCTGTATGCCGCTTAGGCCATACTGCACGTCCTCTGTGCTTATTGGGGCTTGACATTGTTTCCTAACACGCACACCATATCTATGTGCTAAAGGTGCCCTACAAGCCCGTTTGAGGTTCAGAGGCCCTATATGCCGCTTGGGACAAATAACACGCCCCCTGCGCTTATTGTAGTTTGACATTCTTTCATAACACCGAGCAGACCATATATAAGGGCTAAAGGAGCCGCACACGCCCGTGTGAGGTTTGGAGGTCCTGTACGCCGCTTGAGCATACAGCATACCCCCTACGCTTATTGGGGCTTGACATTCTTTCCTAACACCAAGCACATCATATCTAATCGCTAACGGCGCCACACACGCCCGTGTGAGGTTTAGAGGTCTTGTACACCGCTTGGGCCATACGACATGCCCCTTGCACTTGTTGGGGCTTGACATTCTTTTCTAACATCGAACACAACATATCTATGGGGTAAAGGTGCCCCACACGCTCGTGTGAGGTTGAGAGCCCCTGTATGCCGCTTAGGCCATACTGCACGTCCTCTGCGCTTATTGGGGCTTGACATTCTTTCCTAACACGCACACCATATCTATGTGCTAAAGGTGCCCTACAAGCCCGTTTGAGGTTCAGAGGCCCTATATGCCGCTTGGGACAAATAACACGCCCCCTGCGCTTATTGTAGTTTGACATTCTTTCATAACACCGAGCAGACCATATATAAGGGCTAAAGGAGCCGCACACGCCCGTGTGAGGTTTGGAGGTCCTGTACGCCGCTTGAGCATACAGCATACCCCCTACGCTTATTGGGGCTTGACATTCTTTCCTAACACCAAGCACATCATATCTAATCGCTAACGGCGCCACACACGCCCGTGTGAGGTTTAGAGGTCTTGTACACCGCTTGGGCCATACGACATGCCCCTTGCACTTGTTGGGGCTTGACATTCTTTTCTAACATCGAACACAACATATCTATGGGGTAAAGGTGCCCCACACGCTCGTGTGAGGTTGAGAGCCCCTGTATGCCGCTTAGGCCATACTGCACGTCCTCTGCGATTATTGGGGCTTGACATTCTTTCCTAACACGCACACCATATCTATGTGCTAAAGGTGCCCTACAAGCCCGTTTGAGGTTCAGAGGCCCTATATGCCGCTTGGGACAAACAACACGCCCCCTGCGCTTATTGTAGTTTGACATTCTTTCATAACACCGAGCAGACCATATATAAGGGCTAAAGGAGCCGCACACGCCCGTGTGAGGTTTGGAGGTCCTGTACGCCGCTTGAGCATACAGCATACCCTCTACGCTTATTGGGGCTTGACATTCTTTCCTAACACCAAGCACATCATATCTAATCGCTAACGGCGCTGCACACACCTGTGTGAGGTTTAGAGGTCTTGTACACCGCTTGGGCCATACGACACGCCCCTTGCGCTTGTTGGGGCTTGACATTCTTTTCTAACATTGAGCACAATATATCTATGGGGTAAAGGTGCCCCACACGCTCGTGTGAGGTTGAGAGGCCCAGTATGCCGCTTAAGCCATACGGCACACCCCCTGCGCTTATTTTGGTGCCTGGCATTCTTTCCCAACACTGAGCACACCATATCTATAGGTTAAAGGCGCCACACACGCTCGTGTGAGGTTTAGAGGTCCTATATGCCGTTTGGGCCACATGGCATGCCCCCTGCCCTTATTGGGGCTTGGCATTCTCTCCCAATATCAAGCACGCCATATCCATTGCCTAAAGGCGCCATACACCCCCGTGTTGGGTTTACAGGTCCTGTACGTCGCTTAGGCCATACGGTACGCCCCTGTGCTTATTGGGGCCTGGCATTCTTTCCGAACACTGAGCACACCATGTCTATGGGCTAAAGGCGCCTCACAATCTCGTGTTAGGTTTAGAGGTTCTGTACTCCGGTTGGGCCATACGACATGCCCTTTACGCTTATTGTAGTTTGGCATTCTTTCATAACACCGAGCATACCGTATATAAGGGCTAAAGGAGCCGCACATGCCCGTGTGAGGTTTTGAGGTCTTGTATGCCGC
The DNA here is from genome assembly GCA_021234005.1 of Nephelium lappaceum. NCBI lineage: Eukaryota > Viridiplantae > Streptophyta > Magnoliopsida > Sapindales > Sapindaceae > Nephelium > Nephelium lappaceum. The sequence continues at coordinate 22,279 of JAIZFV010000151.1, read as the reverse complement.
TCGGGCATCCGGCACGCTCCCTATGCTTATTGGGGCTTGGCATTCTTTCCTAACACCGAGCACACCGTATCTAATCGCTAAATGCCCCTACACACGCCCGTGTGAAGTTTAGATGATGGAAACCAAGATAGCAATCATGGAGCTCAATGAGACAATTGGACAACGAGGCAATTTGACTTAATTTTGAAGGCTTTGGACGCTAATTGAATGCAATTGGACTTTATCAAGGCTTCAAAATATTATTCAAGTTCAAGAACAACTCCAAGAACATCAGTCTTGGGAAAATCTTAAGGCTTGGTGATGGAAACCAAGGAAGTAAGCCTATGGATCCTTTGAGCATCAATGGAGGACCTATGACGAGGGCTCGAGCTAAAAGGATGAAGGAAGCTTTAAATGGGTTCGTTCAAGATATTTGGGCCAAGAGTCTTGCACAACATGACTTGGACAGCTTGGAGGGAACATCAAGACTTCAAAATATTATTCAAGTTCAAGAACAAGTCCAAGAACATCAATTTTGAAGATATTTTGAGGCTTGGGTGTCGATTATAATGCAATTGGGCTGTTGTTTATTTAATTGATTTACATTGGGCCTAATTTGTATTATGGGATTGTTTTTAATTTAGTTTAATTTATTAAGTTTTAATTAGGAGGCTGAGTCATTAAAAAGCCCAATATGGGTGTGTTTAGGAAAGAGTCAAAGTAAATTAAAAATAGGGTTTTATTTTGTTTCCAATAAGGTTTAGGATTGTATGCCTATATAAGGCTTATTAAACCTAACTTTTCAATCAGTTGTCAATTGAATAAAAGATTTAACTTTTCTCCATTGTTCTCTTGTGAACTTTGAGAATTGCATCAAGATTTATTCTTGATTTATCAATCTTGACTTATCTCCCACATTCTCATCTCTTTCTTGGGAGTGGCGTCGTTATATCTTTGTTTCTTGATTCACTAATCAACGGGTCAAAGATTTTCTTGAAATCTGAATTATCTTTCTTGGGGTTGTGTTTCAATTTGCTTGTGGGTGTCGTATCGATATATACGGGGTTTGCATCAGTTGGTATAAGAGCTTTGGTTAATTAATTCAGGTTTGATTTATCAATTTAATTTCTTATTTTTCTGATTCTCTTTTGTTTGCTGCAAAACAATTTCTTTCTCATTCTTGATTTTTGCGCATCATCATTATCATTGATCAATATCCTTTTTTTTTTTTCTGTTCTTTTGTTCTGGTAGTGCGTGTCATCATCCATCCTTCACATTCTTGATTGTGCCCACAATAACATCAGCCGCATCCAACATTAATCACTATTATATATATATATATATTTTTTCTTTGATCTTGCAATTTGCTTGCATCGCAAACAGCAACCATCACTTTCTTTTCTTTGTGAGCAATTTGCTCTTGCATCCATCACAAGATTCTCTCGTTTATAACAAGAATGATATTGACGCCACTCCCAAGACATAGATGAGAAGGTGGGAGATAAGTCATGGTTTCGATCGCCACAAGCATAGCTTGATAAGATCACATGTTCAACAATGAACAAAAGAGAAACAAATCTCTCAGTTACTTTATTCCATCAACAACTTCTTCTTGAAAATTTAGGTTTAATAAGCCTTATATAGGCATACAATTCTAAACCTTATTGGAAACTAAATAAAATCCTATTTTTAATTTACTATGACTTTAACTTTGACTCTGACTCTGACTTTGACTTTGACTTTGACTTTTCCTAAACACACTCATATTGGGCTCTTTATTAACTCAGCCTCCTAATTAAAAAGCCTAATTAATTAAACTAAATTAAAACAATCCCCTAATACAAATTAAGCCCAAATTAATTAAAACTCAATTAACTTCAGTTTGCTTCCAATTGTCTTCAATTAACGTTCAAAGCCTTCAAGATTAAGCACGATCACCTTTAATTGCCTCGTTGTCCAATTGTATCTTTGTCTTCCATTATTGATATCTTGGTTTCCATCATTCCCGCTTTTCTCAAAACGATTTGTCCTCAAATCGTGATCCATCGTTATTGTTGTTCGAAGATGTGATTGAAACTTGAAAATAATGTTAGAAAAAAAAAAATCTCACACACTCCCTCACGTGTTTCGCTCCACTCACGTGTTTATCACTCAAGACTTCCTTTCCACGCTCAAACTTTATTTTTTCTTTGTAAATCATTCCAGAGTTGAACCACAAACAAAGTATTGATACGAATCTTGAAATTCAAGAAATTCAAGAATTCAAGAAACTCTAGAATGCGATTTCAAGAATCTCGATATTGTGAATTCTAGAACTCTAATTGATGAATCAATTCAAGAACTGAATAAGAAATAATTTCAAGAATTCAAGAATTCAAAATAATTGATGATATGTGGCTCCTCAAGAAACAAGAACACAATTGTTTGTGACGTATGTTCAATAGAAACAAAAGACAAACAAATATTGAGATGGTGTGTGCAGTTTGCAAGAACAAAGAAAAACAATTAATATTTGTTTGTGACGTGCAGACAAAAAAAAAAACAAAGAAAGTTGATTTGTGGTCTCCAAGAAACAAAAGATAATGGACATTGATTGTGTGGCGTGCAAGATCACAAAAGCAAAGAATAATTATATGTTTCAGTTTTGTGACGCGGTTGATCTTATTCTGCGGCAAAGTCAAGAAACAAAAATATAAAAAGAAGACACGAATGTGAAGAATTGATATGCGCTAATCAAGAATGAGAAAGATATTGATTTTGCGGCAAACAAAAGAGAATCAAAAAAATAAGAAATTAAATTGATAAATCAAACCTGAATTAATACCCAAAGCTCTGATACCAACTGATGCGAACCCCGTATATATCGATACGACACCCACAATCAAATTGAAACACAACCTCAAGAAAGATTAAAACAGGTTTATAACGAAAACTTTGGCCCATTGATTATGTCATTCAAGAACCAAAATTATAAAGAATTTTGACCCATTGAATATATGATAATCAAGAACCAAAATTATAACAAGAATGATATTGACGCCACTCCCAAGACATAGATGAGAAGGTGGGAGATAAGTCATGGTTTCGATCGCCACAAGCATAGCTTGATAAGATCACATGTTCAACAATGAACAAAAGAGAAACAAATCTCTCAGTTACTTTGTTCCATCAACAACTTCTTCTTGAAAATTTAGGTTTAATAAGCCTTATATAGGCATACAATCCTAAACCTTATTGGAAACTAAATAAAATCCTATTTTTAATTTACTATGACTCTAACTTTGACTCTGACTCTGACTTTGACTTTGACTTTGACTTTTCCTAAACACACTCATATTGGGCTCTTTATTAACTCAGCCTCCTAATTAAAAAGCCTAATTAATTAAACTAAATTAAAACAATCCCCTAACACAAATTAAGCCCAAATTAATTAAAACTCAATTAACTTCAGTTTGCTTCCAATTGTCTTCAATTAACGTTCAAAGCCTTCAAGATTAAGCACGATCGCCTTTAATTGCCTCGTTGTCCAATTGTATCTTTGTCTTCCATGATTGATATCTTGGTTTCCATCAGTTTGTATACACCTTTGCCCATACCTAGTGAACCTTGGATTGATATTTCAATGGATTTTATATTGGGTTTACCTAGGTCCAAAAGGGGCCGAGATTCGGTGTTTGTTGTGGTTGATAGGTTTTTGAAGATGGCTCATTTCATACAATGTCACAAGACCGATGACGCCACACATGTTGCTGACTTATTCTTCAAGGAGATTGTTCGACTTCATGGAGTGCCGAAGAGCATTGTTTCAGATCGAGATGCAAAGTTCTTAAGCCATTTTTGGAGGACTTTGTGGGGAAAGCTAGGAACAAAGTTATTGTTTTCTACTGCTTGTCATCCGCAAACTGATGGATAAATGGAAGTGGTTAACAGAACTTTAGGTTTTTGTTGCGTTCCATAATCCAAAAGAATTTGAAGAATTGGGAAGATTGTTTGCCGCATGTAGAGTTTGCCTACAATAGGAGTGTGCATTCAACTACTGGTTGTTCACCATTCGAAGTTGTGTATGGGTTCAATCCACTTACTCCTTTGGATTTGATACCTTTACCTATGGATGAAAGAGCTAACTTGGATGGTAAGAAGAAAGTTGAAGTTGTTAAGCAATTGCACGAGAGAGTTAGGCAACATATTGAGAGGCGAACCGAGCAATATGCTACTCAAGCTAACAATGGGCGAAAGAGAATTGTGTTCGAACCAGGAGATTAGGTTTGGGTGCATATGCGCAAGGAGAGGTTTCCTGTTCAATGGAAATCGAAGTTGCAACCGCGTGGAGATGGCCCATTCCAAGTGCTTGAACGTATCAATGAAAATACGTACAAGATAGACTTGCCTGGTGAGTATAATGTTAGTGCTACTTTTAATGTTTCTGATCTTTCTCCTTTTGATTTTGATGTAGGTTCCGATTTGAGGACAAATCATTTTGAGGAGAGGGGGAATGATGGAAACCAAGGAAGTAAGCCTATGGATCCTTTGAGCATCAATGGAGGACCTATGACGAGGGCTCGAGCTAAAAGGATGAAGGAAGCTTTAAATGGGCTCGTTCAAGATATTTGGGCCAAGAGTCTTGCACAACATGACTTGGACAACTTGGAGGGAACATCAAGACTTCAGAATATTATTCAAGTTCAAGAACAAGTCCAAGAACATTAATTTTGAAGATATCTTGAGGCTTGGGTGTCGATTATAATACAATTGGACTGTTATTTATTTAATTGATTTACATTGGGCCTAATTTGTATTATGGAATTGTTTTTAATTTAGTTTAATTTATTAAGTTTTAATTAGGAGGCTGAGTCATTAAAAAGCCCAATATGGGTGTGTTTAGGAAAGAGTCAAAGTCAAAGTCAAAAAGTCAAAGAGTCAAAGTCAATTAAAAATAGGGTTTTATTTTGTTTCTAATAAGGTTAAGGATTGTATGCTTATATAAGGCTTATTAAACCTAACTTTTCAATCAGTTGTCAATTGAATAAAAGATTTAATTTTTCTCCATTGTTCTCTTGTGAACTTTGAGAATTGCATCAAGATTTATTCTTGATTCATCAATCTTGACTTATCTCCCACATTCTCATCTCTTTCTTGGGAGTGATGTCATTATATCTTTGGTTCTTGATTCGCTAATCAATGGGTCAAAGATTTTCTTGAAATCTGAATTATCTTTCTTGGGGTTGTGTTTTAATTTGCTTGTGGGTGTTGTATCGATATTACGGGGTTCGCATCACTTGGGTGTCAATTATAATGCAATTGAGCTATTATTTATTTGTTTGATGTAAATTGGGCCTAATTTGTATTTTGGCATTGTTTAAATTACTTTAATTTATTAGGCTTTTAATTAGGAGGCTGAGTAATTTATTTTTAAGTTAAAAAGCCCAATATGGGTATGTTTAGAAAAAGTCAAAGTCAAAGTTTAGAAGGAGTCAACGTCAAAGTCAATTAAAAATAGGGTTTTATTTAGTTTCCAATAAGGATTAGGATTGTATGCCTATATAAGGCTTATTAAACCTAAATTTATAAGAAGTTGTTTATGGAATAAAGTAATTGAGAGATTTGTTTCTCTTTTGTTCATTGTTGAACATGTGATCTTATTAAGTTATGCTTGTGGCGATCGAAACCATGACTTATCTCCCACCTTCTCATCTATGTCTTGGGAGTGGCGTCAATATCATTCTTGTTATAATTTTGGTTCTTGATTATTATATATTCAATGGGTCAAAATTCTTTATAATTTTGGTTCTTCAATAACATAATCAATAGGTCAAAGTTTTCGTTATAAGTCTGTTTTAATCTTTCTTGGGGTTGTGTTTCAATTTGATTATGGGTGTCGTATCTTTATATACGGAGTTCGCATCATTAGAGGTCTTGTACGTCGCTTGGGCCATACGGCACGCCTCTTGCAATTATTTGGGTTTGACATTCTTTTCTAACACCGAGCACAACATATCTTTGGGCTAAAGGTGCCTCACACGCATATGTGAGGTTGAGAGGCCCAGTACGCCGCTTGGGCCATACGGCACGCCTCCTACGCTGATTGGTGCTTGGCATTCTTTCCCAACACCAAACATACCATATCCAGAGGTTAAAAGCGCCACACACGCCCATATGAGGTTTAGAGGTCCTATACGCCGCTTGGCCCATATGGCCCGCCCTCAGCCCTTATTGGGTTTGGGATTCTCTCCTAATACCGAGCACGCCATATCATGGGCAAAAGGCGCCACACTCGCCCATGTGAGGTTTAGAGGCCCTATATGTTGGTTGGGCCATACGATACGCCCCCTGTGCTTATTGGGACCTGGTATTCTCTCTTAACACTGAGCACGCCATATCTATGGGCTAAAGGCTCCACACACGCCCGCGTAAGGTTTAGAGGTCCTATACGCTGCTTGGGCCATACAACACGCCCGTGCCCTTTTTGGGGCTTGGCATTCTTTCCCAACACCGAGCACCCCATATCCATGGGCCAAAGGCGCCACACAAGCCCGTGTGACGTTTCGAGGTATTTTGTACGCCGCTTGGGCCATAGCACACCCCCGTGCTTTTAGGGGCTTAGCATTCTCTCCCAACACCAACCACAAAATATCCATAGGCTAAAGGCACCATACACGCTCGTGTGCAGTTTAGAGGTCCTGTACGTCGTTTGGGCCATATGGCGTGCCCCCTGCCCTTATTACACTTAGGTGTTCTATCCTAACACCAGGCATGCCATATCCATGGGCTAAAGGCGCCACACACGCTCGTGTAAGGCTTAGAGGTCCTGTACGCCGCTTGGGCCATACGACACGCCCTCCGTGCTTATGGGGGCTCGACATTCTCTCCTAACATCGAGCACACCATGTCTTTGGGCTAAAGGTGCCACATACGCCCGTGTGAGGTTTCGAGGCCTTGTACGTCGCTTGGTCCATACGGCACGCCTCTTGCGCTTATTAGGGCTTGGCATTCTTTTCAAACACCGAGCACACCATGTCTGTGGGCTAAAGGCACTACACACACCCGTGTGAGGTTTAGAGGTCCTGTACGCCGCTTGGGCCATACGGTACGCCCCTTGTGCTGATTGCAGCTCACAACGACTTGACATTCTTTCCAAGGGCCCAGTACACCATATCTGTGAGCTAAACGCACCACACATGCCCATGTGAGGTTTAGAGGTCTTGTAAGCCCCTCGCAACATGTGGCACGCACCGTGCGCTCATAGCGGCTGGGCATTCTTTCCCAGGGCCGAGTTCACCATATCCATGGGCTAAACGCACCACATATGCCCGTGTGACGTTTAGAGGTGTTGTATGCGCTTCGTAACATGTGACATGTGCCTTATGCTCACAGCGGCTTGACATTATTTCCTAAGGCTGAATACACCATATCTGTGGGTAACGCACCACACACCCCCGTGTGAGGTTTAGAGGTCTTGTATGCGCCTCGTACCACGCTACACGTGACACGCCCTTTGCACTCACAGCGGCTTGACATTCTTTCCTCGAGCCTAGTACACCATATCTGTGGGCTAAACACACCGCACACGCCCGTGTGAGGTTTAGAGGTCCTGGACGTCCCTCGTAACATGCAGCACGCGCCTTACGGTCGCAGTGGCTTGACATTCTTTCCTAGCACCGAGTACACCATATCTTTGGGTTAAACGCACCACACATGCCCGTTTGAGGTTTATAGGTCCTGTACGCCCCTCGCACCATACGGCACTAACCTTGCGCTCACAGCGGTTGACATTCTTTTCTCGGGCCCAGTACACCAAATCTTTAGGCGAAACGTACCACATACGCCCGTGTGAGGTTTAGCAATCCTATACGCACCTCGCAACATGTGACATGCGTTTTGCGCTCACAGCAGCTTGACATATTTTCCTAAGGCCAAGTCCACAATATCTATGGGCTAAACGCATCACACACGCCCGTGTGAGGTTTAGAGGTCCTGTACGCCCCTCGTACCATGCGGCTCACCCCTTGTGGTAAGAGCGGCTTGACCTTCTTTCTTAGCACCAAGTACACTACATCTGTGGGCTAAACGCACCACACACGCCCATGTGAGGTTTGTAGGTGCTGTATGCCCTTCTCTCTATAGGGCATGCCCTTTGTGCTCTTAGCGGCTTGGCATTCTTTTCTAGGACACAGTACACCATATCCAAGGACTAAACGCACCACACACGCCCGTGTAAAGTTTTGAGGTCCTGTACGCTGCTAGCACCATGCAACACGCCCCTTGCGCTCACAATGGCTTGGCATTCTCTTCTAGGGCCCTGTATACCATGTCTGTGGGCTAAACGCGCCACACATGCCCGTGCGAGGTTTAGAGGTCCTGTATGGCTGATACGAACCCCGTATATAAAGATACGACACCCACAAGCAAATTGAAACACAACCCCAAGAAAGATTAAAATAGGTTTATAACGAAAACTTTGACCCGTTGATCATGTCATTCAAGAACCAAAATTATAAAGAATTTTGACCCGTTGAATATATGATAATCAAGAACCAAAATTATCACAAGAATGATGTTGATGCCACTTCCAAGACATAGATGAGAAGGTGGGAGATAAGTCATAGTTTCGATCGCCACAAGCATAGCTTGATAAGATCACATGTTCAACAATGAACAAAAGAGAAACAAATCTCTTAATTACTTTATTCCATCAACAACTCCTTTAAAAGTTAGGTTTAATAAGCTTTATATAGGCATACAACCCTAAACCTTATTGGAAACTAAATAAAATCCTATTTTTCATTGACTATGACTCTAACTTTGACTCTGACTTTGACTCTCTTAACTTTAACCAAAATTATCACAAGAATGATATTGACACTATTCCCAAGACATAGATGAGAAGGTGAGAGATAAGTCATGGTTTCGATTGCCACAAGCATAGCTTGATAAGATCACATGTTCAACAATGAACAAAAGAGAAACAAATCTCTCAATTACTTTATTCCATCAACAACTCCTTAAAAATTTAGGTTTAATAAGCCTTATATAGGCATACAATCCTAAACCTTATTGGAAACTAAAAGAAAATCCTATTTTTAATTGACTATGACTCTAACTTTGACTCTCTTAACTTTGACTTTGACTATGACTATTTCCTAAACACTCCCATGTTGGGCTTTTAATTTTAAATAAATGACTTAACCCTATAATTAAAAACCTAATAAATTAAACAATCCCCATAATACAAATTAACCCCAAATTAATTAAAACCCAATTAACTTCAGTTTGCTTCCAATCGTCTTCAATTAGCATTCAAAGCCTTCAAGATTAAGCACAATCGTCTTTAATTGCCTCGTTGTCCAGTTGTATCTTTGTCTTCCATGATTGATATCTTGGTTTCCATCAATGGCCCTCACAACTTGCGACACGTGCCTTGCACTCAATCTGGGCCAAGTACACTATATCTATGGGCTAAACGCACCACACACGCTCGTGTGATGTTTATAGGTCCTGTACGCCCATCCGTAATATGCGGCACACGCCTTGCACTCAGCGGCTTGGCATTCTTTCCAACCACCGAGTACACCATATCTGTGGGCTAATCACACCACACAAGCCCGTGTGAGGTTTATAGGCCCTGTACGCCCCTCGCACCATGCAACACACCCCCTGTGCTCGCAACGGCTTGGCATTCATTCCTAAGACCCAGTACACAATATCTAAGGGCTAAACACACCACACACGCTCGTTTGAAGTTTTAAGGTCCTGCACGCCCCTGCCACCATGCGGCATGCCCCTTGCACTCATAGCGGTTTGGCATTCTCTCCTAGGACCCAGTACACCATATTTGTAGACTAATTGCACACCACAAGCCCGTGTGAGGTTTTGAGGTCTTGTACGCCATTCGCGTCATGCGAGCGCTCACAGCAACTTAGCATTCTTTCCTAGGGCCCAGTACACCATATTTGTGGGCTAAACGCAACAGACACGCCCGTGTGAAGTTTTGAGGTCCTATACGCCCCTCAAAACATGCAACACACGCCTTGTGCTCACAAGGGTTTGGCATTATTTCTTAAGGCCGAGTACACTATATTTGTGGGCTAAACACACCCCACACGCTCGTGTGAGGTTTAGAGGTCCTATACGCCCTTCGCACCATGCGGCATGCCCCTTGCGCTCACAGTGGCTTGACATTCTTTACCAGGGCCCAGTACACCATACCTGTGGGCTAAAAGCACCACACATGCCCGTGTGAGGTTTAAAGGTCCTGTACACCCCTCGTAACATGTGGCACGTGCCTTGCTATCAAAGCGACTTGACGTTCTTTCCTAGCATCGAGTAGATCATATCTGTGAGCTAAACGCACCACACACTCTCATATGAGGTTTATAGGTACTGTATGCCCCTCGTTCCATGTAGCATGGCCCTTGCGCTCACAACAGCTTGAAATTCTTTCCTAAGGCCCAGTACACCATATCTATGGGCTAAACTTAACATACACACTCGTGTGATGTTTAGAGGTCCTGTATGCCTCTCGCAACATGCGACAAGCGTGTTGCGCTTGCAGTAGCTTGACATTATTTTCTAAGGCCGAGTACACCATATCTGTGAGCTAAACGCACTACACATGCCCGTGTGAGGTTTAGACGACCTGTACGCCCCTCGCACCATGCAGTATGCCCCTCGCGCTCATAGCGGCTTAGCATTCTTTCCTAGGGCCCAGTACACCATATCTGTGGGCTAAACACACCACACATGTGCGTGTGAGGTTTAGAGGTTCTGTATGCCGCTCGCACCATGCGTGCCCCTTGCGTTCACAACGGCTTGACATTCATTCCTAGGACCTAGTATGCTATATTTGAGGGCTAAATGCACCACACATGCCCATGTGAGGTTTAAAGGTCCTGTATGCCCCTCGCAACATGCGACACGCACCTTGCGCTGACAACGGCTTTGCATTTTCTCCTAGGGCCCAGTACACCATATCTATAGGCTAAACGCACCACACATGCCCGTGTGAGGTTTAGAGGTCATGTACGCCCCTTGCAACATGAGGTACACGTCTTGCGGTCATAGCGGTTTGGCATTCCTTCCTAGCGCCGAGCGCACCATATCTGTGGGCTAAACACACCACACATGCTCGTGTGAAGTTTATAGGTTTTGCACACCCCTCGCTCAATGCGACATGACCCTTGCACTCACAGCGGCTTGGCATTCTTACCTAGGGCCTAGTACACCATTTCCATGAGCTAAACGAACCACACACGCCCGTGTGAGATTTAGAGGTCTTATACGCCCCTCGCAACATGCGGCATGCGCCTTGTGGGCACAACGGCTTGGCATTCTTTCGTAGCACCGAGTACACTATATATTTGTGCTAAATGAACCACACACGCCCGTGTGAGGTGCGTAGGTGCTGTATGCTCCTCGGCCTTTGCGCTCACCACGACTAGCCATTGTTTCCCTGGACCCAGTACACCATATCTGAGCACCAAACGTACCATACACGCCCGTATGAAGTTTTGAAGTCCTGTACGCCACTGGAACCATGCGGCATGCCCCATACGCTCACAACGGCTTGGCATTCTCTCCTAGGGCCCAGTACACCATATCTGTGGGCTAAACGCACCGCACACACCCTTGTGAGGTTTAAAGGTGCTGCACACTTCTCGCTCAATGAGGCACGACCCTTGCACTCACAGCGGCTTGGCAATCTTTCCTAGGACCCAGTACACCACATCTGAGGGTTAAACGCACCACATCAGCCCGTGTGAAGTTTTGAGGTCTTGTACGCCCTTTGCACCATGCGGCACGCCTCTTGTGCTCACAGCGGCTTGACATTCTTTCCTAGAACGGTGTATATCATATCTGTGGGCTAAACGTACCACACACGCCCATGTGAGGTTTATGGGTTCTGTACGCCCCTCAAACCATGCGGCATGCCCCTTGTGCTCACAGAGGCTTCGCATTCTTTCCTAGGGTCCAGTACACCATATCTGTGGGCTAAATGTACCACACACGCCCGTGTGAGGTTTAGACGTCCTATACGCCCCTCGCAAAATACGGCATGCACCTTGCGGTCACAGCAGATTGGAATTCTTTTCTAGCACCGAATACACCATATCTTTGGGCTAAACACACCACACATGCCCGTGTAGGGTTTATAGGTGTTGTATGCTCCTCACTCCATGCGGCATGGTTCTTGCGCTCACAACGGCTTGGCATTCTCTCCTAAGGCCCAGTGCACAATATGTGTGGGCTAAGTGCACCACACACGCCTGTGTGAGGTTTAGAGGTCCTGTATGTCCCTCGCACCATGTGGCACGCCCCTTGCACTCACAGCAGCTTGGTATTTTTTCATAGGGCCCAATACACCATATTTGTGGGCTAAACGCACCACACATGCTCGTGTGAGGTTTAGAGGTCCTATCCGCCCCTCGCACCACGCGGCACGCCCCTTGCGGTCACTGCGGTTTGGTATTCTTTCCTACGGCCCAGCACACCATATATGTGGGTTAAAAGTACCACTCATGCCCATGTGATGTTTAGAGGCCCTGTACGCCCCTCGAAATATACGACACTCGCCTTGCACTCACAACGGATTGGCATGATTTCCTAAAGCCGAGTACAACATATCTGTGGGCTAAATGTGCCACACACGCCCGTGTGAGGTTTAGAGGTTCCGTACGCCCCTTGTAACATGTGGCACATGCCTTGCAATCACAACGGCTTGGCAATCTTTTCTAGCATCGAGCATACCATATCTGTGGGCTAAACGTACCACACGCGCCCGTGTGAGGTTTATAGGTTCTGTACGCCCCTTGCTTCTTGCGGCACAGCCCTTGCACTCTTAGCGGCTTGGCATTCTTACCTAGGGCCTAGTACACTATTTCTGTGGGCTAAACGCACTACACATGCCCATGTGAGGTTTAGAGGTCCTATACACCCCTCGCAACATGCGGCATGCACCTTGCGGTCATAGCGGCTTAGAATTCTTTCCTAGCACCGAGTATACCATATCTTTGGGCTAAACGCGCCACACACGCCTGTGTGAGATTTTTAGGTCCTGTACGCCACTGGCACCATGAGACACACCCCTTGTACTCACAGCGGCTTGGCATTCTCTCCTAGGGCCCAGTACACCATATTTGTGTGCTAAACGCACCGCACACACCCTTGTGAGGTTTATATGTGCTGTACAATTCTCGCTTCATGCTGCACAGCCCTTGCGCTCACAGCTGCTTGGCATGATTTCCCAGGACCCAGTACACCATATCTGAGGGCTAAACGCACCACACAAGCCTGTGTGAAATTTTGAGGTCCTGTACGCCCTTCGCACCATGCGGCACGCCCCTTGCGCTCACAGCAGCTTGACATTCTTTCCTAGCACCGAGTACACCATATCTGTGGGCCAAACATACCACACACGCCCGTGTGAGGTTTAGAGATCCTATATGCCCCTCGCACCATGCAGCACGCCCCTTGCGCTCAAGTGGCTTGACATTCTTTCCTATAGCCCATTACACCATATCTGTTGGCTGAATGCACCACACATGCTTGTGTGAGGTTTAGAGGTCCTGTACGCCTCTCACAACATGCGGCACACACCTTGCGGTCACAGCGGCTTGGCATTCTTTCCTAGAGCCGAGTACGCCATATCTGTGGGCTAAACGCACCACACACGCCCGTGTGAGGTTTATAGGTTCTGTACACCCCTCGCAACATGCGACATGCGCCGTGTGCTCACAGTGGCTTGGCGTTATCTTCTGAGGTCGAATATGCCATATCTGTGGGCTAAACGCACCACGCACGCCCGTGTTAGGTTTTGGGGTTCTGTACGCCACTGGCACCATGCAGCACGCCCCTTACGCTCAAAGCGGCTTGACATTCTTTCCTAGGGCCCAGTACACCATATCTGTGGCCTAAACACACCACACACGCCCGTGTGAGTTTTAGAAGTCCTGTACGGCCCTCGTAACATGCGGCATGCGCCTTGTGGTCACAGCGGCTTGTCATTCTTTCCTAGCACCGAGTACACCATATTTATGGGCTAAACGTACCACACATGTCCATGTGAGGTTTTGAGTTCCTTTACACCCCTCATACCGTGCAGCACACCCCTTGCGCTCATAGCGGCTTGGCATTATTTCTTAGGGCCCGGTACACCATATCTGTGGGCTAAACACACCACACATGCCCGTGTGATGTTTAAAAGTCCTGTACACCCCTCGGAACACGCAGCACGCGCCTTGCTGTCACAGCTGCTAGGCATTCTTTTCTATTGTTGAGTACACCATATCTGTGGGCTAAACGCACCACACACGCCCATTTAAGGTTTATAAGTTCTGTACGCCCCTCACTCCAAGCGACACGGGCCTTGCACTCACAGCGGCTTGGCATTCTTTCTTAGGTCCCAATTGATGCGAACCCCGTATATAAAGATACGACACCCACAATCAAATTGAAACACAACCCCAAGAAAGATTAAAACAGGTTTATAACTAAAACTTTGACCCATTGATGATGTCATTCAAAAACCAAAATTATAAAGAATTTTGACCCATTGAATATATGATAATCAAGAACCAAAATTATCATAAGAATGATATTGACGCCACTCCCAAGACATAGATGAGAAGGTGAGAGATAAGTCATGGTTTCGATCGCCTCAAGCATAGCTTGATAAGATCACATGTTCAACAATGAACAACAGAGAAACAAATCTCTCAATTATTTTATTCCATCAACAACTTCTAAAAAAATTAGGTTTTATAAACCGTATATAGGCATACAATCCTAATCCTTATTGGAAACTAAATAAAATCCTATTTTTAATTGACTATGACTCTAACTTTGACTCTGACTTTGACTTTGACTTTGACTTTTCCTAAACACACCCATATTGGGCTCTTTATTAACTCAGCCTCCTAATTAAAAAGCCTAATAAATTAAACTAAATTAAAACAATCCCATAATACAAATTAAGCCCAAATTAATTGAAACCCAATTAACTTCAGTTTGCTTCCAATTGTCTTCAATTAGTGTTCAAAGCCTTCAAGATTAAGCACGATCGCCTTTAATTGCCTCGTTGTCCAATTGTATCTTTGTCTTCCATGATTGATATCTTGGTTTCCATCACCAGTGCACCATATCTATGGGCTAAACGCATCACACACGCCATTGTGAGCTTAAGAGGTCCTATACACCCCTTGTAACATGCGGCACACGCCTTGCCCATTTTCGACGTTCTGGAAAAACTTGTTTACAAAAATCACACTTCGACTATTTTTCAGCACCAACCCAACTTCTGATTGCCCATAGGCCTCAAACATGCATTTAATTTTCAAATTAACTTAATATAATTCAAAACTCAAGTCATAAACCACATTTAAATCAAAATAATTTAAAAACAGTTACGAACAAATAAATTCAAATTACAAATTACTTATACAATTCAAAAGGAATTTACATGAAAATAACTTATGCAAAATAATTTGCTCAAGATGTCGTCGTGTTGCACTGCCTCGCCCGTTGGAGGTGACGTCACTGCTCGGCTACCTACTGAGAGTACCTAAGGAGGTTTTTATATAAATACAGAAAAATAATGAATTAGAAGCTTAGTGAGTGATAATTGTCTCTTCTTTGAAAATCTGATTTCTAAACATCCTCCTTGGAAAACGTTTAAAAACATTCTTTATTTCTTTAGGCATGACAAAATTTTGCTCAAGCTCAATTTAAACATGAAGATCTATATATAAACGCAATCATGCATTTAAATTCAAAACTTATAAAACTTATAACTTAAATCATATATAGCTTGAATAAATATCATAAAATTTCTTTTTTCTTTCAAATTCACTTTTCTTTTAAAGCTATTTCTGGATATCTTTATAAAACACCATAGTATCCCTATTTCTATTGTCACATGAGCTCTGTATGAGGAATAATCCAACGTAGAGGACCAATCATGATAGCTCTGAGACATCTCACGGCTATGTGCAGAATTTGCCAGCGCTAACCATAACACGCGAAACACCACCCCACATCAGCAATGGCGGCTCAACTGATAGACTAGGACACTTGTCCCCCTAAGTTAGTGACTCATCCCTCCCCAGGAGTGTGCCAACTAATGTGGGATAAACTAGCCGAGTCTCATCTGATTTGAAAATCTCTAAGGGTATACTAATGGTTTTGAAAATACTTTTCTTTTTTTTTTTCGCAATTCAAATTGGAAAACTTAGTTTCTGAAACTTCATTTCAACAATTATATACATGCATATAAATCAAAATTCTCATTTCAAGCAAAACTCATGCTCATATCAATGCATTTAAACCAAATTCAAGCAATTACTTATCAAATCAACATAATAATTTCAAGCACTTTTAAAGTTTTTAAAATAAAATTCACTCACAAAAATGGATAACTGTAGATGGCGCGTACGAAGCCCCTACTTCTCTCGTCTCGATCCTCTCATGTCCTTATCACCTACACAACATATGGATAAGTAAATATTTTGTTTGCGTCAACTTCTAGAAACTTGAAATAACTAAAATTACACAATCGCTCCTAAGTGACCCTTTTTTCGCTCAACCCTCCATTTTTGGTTTCTTCATTGATTCTAAGGTTCCAAACTCCGTTGTCTTCACCCGAACCTATTTACTATCACCCAGGGATGTTCTGACACTAACTGAATCGCATTCGGAGACCCGAAACGAAAATCATCCGATTTTGACCCCTTTTGGTCGAACACTATTCACAGCCCTATTTGGGGCTTTTCTTCACTCCGTTTTCGCTCCGAGCACCTTCCCAACTCGCCCTCTAGTCAGTCCTAGTGTCGGTACAGAAGAAAACGGTCATCGAGTAAGCGTTTTACACTAAAAACGCGTTATTTTTGCTACTAATTTTTGGATGTTTTCTTGGTTTTGATTTCTAATTTTAATCTTTCACTTTTAATAGCTTCAACACACCTAATTAAACTCGTTAGGATCATCAAAACTCTCAACGGATGCAATATGGGTCAATTTACAGAATTGCCCTTCAAACTAGTTTAATGCATGTTTTGATTTCTTTTTAAATTTTTGATATCTTCTGGGTGTCCTAAGCTCCCAATAAACATCAATTCACTTAGTTTATAACTCATTTTTACTCACAACCAACCAACAAACAAATCGTAATAAAACCCACTTCAAAACCAACTTAGTCACCAACAAAATCATCAACAATATCAACTTCAACTTAAACAACTTACCCTTTTTTTTTTCTCACGAAATCATCCTCTTCCTCTTCATGTCGACCTCGGTTTTGGACTGGTTTGGGGCGAAAATGGATTGGTTTTGGTTGGATCTCCTTCCTCTTTCTTCTCCTCCGCGCGGTCTCTTTCTTCGTCGGCCATTCTCCCTTCTTCTTCCTCGATCTACTGCCCCTGCTCTGGTTCTGTTTCAGTCACGTTTTGCACGGTTTGGGGTCTGGTTTCAAGCTAAAATTGGCGTGGAACAGTTGGTCTTCTCTTCCTTCTCCTCTCTTCCTGTCTCTCTCTCACTCTTTCGATCTACCTCAGTTTCGCCGTCGGTTCTGCATGCGATTCTAGTCTGGTTCTGGCGAGGTTTGCAGCTGGCTGAGCTGGGCTTGTGAGGTTCTCAACATCCGAGTTCTGTCTTGCTCTACTTCGGGTTGGTCTTGGTCGTCGTCTTCTTCTTCTTCTTCTTCTTCTTTTCTTCTTCTTCGTGCGACAAGTTTGGTTCAGCTCACTATTTGAGCTTCAATTTGTAATTTAAAACAACTTTTGTACTTCATGATTTCCTCTACAAACAACTTCATTAATACCGGTCACATCCTCAGAAAATGTCGTTCTCATCCCTTAACTTTTAACTTAATTCTAGTTTGACCGTAATTATTAAAACTTATCTTCAATTTAGTCCCTTAATACATTAATAATTACTCGATTTCATTTATCATTTTACCCTTCCGTTTAATCTCCAATCGATTTTAATTCAATCTCTAATGGTTCCCTATAACCTTAAGCGCTTCCATGGATCATTTAGGGTCTCTAATAGTTACTTATGGACTATTATTGGGAAATCCGTAAAATTAAAATAGAGGGTTTACAATGACAACTATAAGCATATAATAAGTAATATTTCCTAATCTTATATTGGAAGCTATTAACTATATATTACAATAATTATAGAAAGAAATATTTTCGAAACCTATAGTAGAAATAAACTACTGACTAAATTATTATAATGATTCAAAAGATATGATTGAATCTGTCAAGATATATCGTATATTACTTAAGAATTAGGCTAAATGAACAGTAGGGCTTTGGTTTATGCTTTTGTTGATTTAAAAACTACAAAAATCAAGGAAAATAACAATTGATTGTACGGGTTTCAAGTAACTTATTTCATAAATTACACAATTTTTTTCCTCTAAATAATTTACTGCTTGCACATTTTACTGACAAAAATTTCTACAAATTAGTGCGGAGAGAATTTATTGTATCACCCTTGCAAAGTAAAATAAAACATAAAAACAAATAATTGCTTTAATGCATCTTTAGACAATACATTATGATCAGCAAAATAAAACTTAAAAACTACTATAGCATTTACTACGAGAAAACAAAAATTGGAGCATAAAAAAAGCATCACATAATAAACAAAAATCAAGCATACAAAGAATCAATTGGAAAAACCAAGAAAGTACCATAAATCAAAAAATTAATTATCACATAAAATAGCTATGCTGGTAGGAAAACCCAAAGTTTGATACCCCTTTTTTGAGATGTTTTGAGACCCTAGGGGATTCAATGGAAGTGTTGTAAAAAATATAGAGATTTATTGAATCCCATTGGAAGCATAAATTAGTATAAGGGTAAATTGGTCATTGTCATTGGAGTTTTATAAATTAATGTGAAGCATGGACTAAAGTGAAACAAGTTTACATGATTAGGGGTCAAGATAGAATAAGCAAGAGTTAAGAGTCAAAAAGCAATTAATTAAGGGAAAAATGGTCATTATGAAATGTTATAACTATAAATACAACACTTGGCCAAAATTTTAAGTCATTCACGCCACAAACACAAGCCAAACCGAGAGCAACCACAAAGGGAGAAAAGAGAGAAACGTGAGAGAGGTGTGGGTGTGTTCGGCCAAAGAAAGGGAAGAGGTGATCAAGCTAGTTTCAACCCATTTTTGAATTCTAATCAAGCAAGCAAGCTTCCCTAAGCTAGAAAATCAAACTTGGAGCAAGACCCAAGCTAAATAAGGTTAGTTTCTCATCTTTTGGAGTTGTTTTTGGTAGTAAAGATTGATGTTTGTGTTGGTTGTTTTGATGATGTTTGGGTTGGTTTTGATGGGAGGTTTTTATCTGTGTTAAGAGATGATTCATTGGATACTTGAAAGCATGTGTAGATGGCATGGAAACCTACTAAGATTGATGAGCTAGGGTTGGCATGAGATAGATTTTAAGTTGGTTTTGGATTAGAAACTAATAGAATGAGATGTAGACTAGGTGTTTGACAAAATGTCCAAAAGAACCAACATCAAAAACTTGAAGAAAATGGATTTAGTATGTGTTGAGACATGCAAGGCTATAATGAGAGATATAGGAACCCAATCGAATTGAGATGTTTTAAGCATGATTTCATGTTGGTTAAGTGGCAAACAAAACTATGAAAATGTTAGAATTGAAATTGAACCACTTGCATTATAAGGCATTGTAAGGCATGTATGAAGGGCACCATTGATTGTCATGGAATGCCACTTCTTTTATGTGTTGAAATGAATTGTATGAGTAGGTTTGAGTGTATATAACTCTAAGGAAATGATGGAAACCAAGGAAGCAAGCCTATGGATCCTTTGAGCATCAATGGAGGACCTATGACGAGGACTCGAGCTAAAAGGATGAAGGAAGCTTTAAATGGGCTCGTTCAAGATATTTGGGCCAAGAGTCTTGCACAACATGACTTGGACAGCTTGGAGGGAACATCAAGACTTCAAAATATTATTTAAGAACAAGTCCAAGAACATCAATCTTGAAGAAATCTTGAGGCTTGGGTGTCGATTATAATGCAATTGAGCTGTTATTTATTTAATTGATTTACATTGGGTCTAATTTGTGTTATGGGATTGTTTTTAATTTAGTTTAATTTATTAAGTTTTAATTTGGAAGCTGAGTCATTAAAAAAGCCCAATATGGGTGTGTTTAGGAAAGAGTCAAAATAGGGTTTTATTTGGTTTCCAATAAAGTTTAGGATTGTATGCCTATATAAGGCTTATTAAACCTAACTTTTCAATCAGTTGTCAATTGAATAAAAGATTTAACTTTTCTTCATTGTTCTCTTGTGAACTTTGAGAATTGCATCAAGATTTGTTCTTGATTTATCAACCTTGACTTATCTCCCACATTCACTTTTCTCCATTGTTCTCTTGTGAACTTTGAGAATTGCATCAAGATTTGTTCTTGATTTATCAACCTTGACTTATCTCCCACATTCTCATCTCTTTCTTGGGAGTGGTGTCGTTATATCTTTGGTTCTTGATTCGCTAATCAACGGGTCAAAGATTTTCTTTAAATCTGAATTATCTTTCTTGGGGTTGTGTTTCTATTAGATCGTGGGTGTCATATCAATATATACGGGGTTCGCATTAGTTGGTATCAGAGCTTTGGTTAATTAATTCAGGTTTGATCTACCATTTTATTTTATTATTTTCTGATTCTCTTGTGTGTGCCACAAAATTAATATCTTTGTCGCGTTCTTGATTAGCCGCACATCAGTACATCTTTTCTGGTCTTTAAAGGCGTGCAGCACATAAATCTCAATTGTTATTTTTTTTTCTGGTCTTGAAAGTGCGCACACATAATTCCTTCTTTGACTTTGTCATTCTTTGAGTCTGCACGCATTACCTTCTTGCAAACTGCATGTGCTGAACAAACATTCAACAATTAATATATTTTTGCTTTTCTTTATTGAAGACCGCAAGCCCAAACATTAAACCTATATATATTTTGTGAGCCGCACACCAATTGTCTTGGTTCTTTCATTCATCACAAATCATCTTGGTTCACCATTAATTTTATCTATGTCAATCTGATCTAAGAGCTGCTTCAATAATCAAGGCTCTTGAAATTGCATTCTAGGGTTTCTTGAATTCTTGAATTTCAATAATTTCAAGATTCATATCAATAATTTGTTTGTGGTTCAAATCTGCAATTTACTTTCAATTTAGTTTGTGTGCGTTCTAGTTTGAGTAAAAAAAAAAAAGAAAAAAACACAGTATAAAAAAAATCCAGAAAAAAAAAAGTGTCAAAAAGTTTGAACGCCATAAATTGCTTGGATTGAAGTGAGTTGACATTGATTCTCCTTAATTGCAATTCGAGTCTTTTACGGTTTTCTAATCTTACTTGAAAATCAGTTTGCTTTCTGTTCATTGTCATTCTTGTGTTAATTGTTGATTCTTATTTCTTTCGTATTCCTTGTTTCTTTGTTCAAATTTGTCAAGGGTAATTATTTCAAGGGTGACCTTGTTGTGATCAATTAGTTCTATAAAGTACTTGGTGAGAAAAGTTTGAGTGTGGACAGGGAGTGTTGAGTTAAATCAAGAGTGCTGAGTGATAAACACGTGAGGACTAAAGTGAAACACGTGAGGGAGTGTGTGAATTATTTTCTTTACTAACATTCTTTTCAGGTGTCAAACATGTCTTTAGACAAAAGTAAAGAACTGGAAGGAGGAGAAAATACAGATGTATCGTTCATGCTCAAGGCAAGCAACAACAATTTGAGAGGATGAACATGGTGTTTATAGATTTTAGGGATCGAATGGATAGGCAAGATGCTGCCATAACTAGATTGCAAAGTGATCCGCAAAGGAGAACTCCGGAATTATGTGGTGTCAATGATGAATTAGAGGCTGATTCACATGGTGAAGAGTTAGAAGGAGATGACATTTCTACTAATGCTAATAGGGGTAGAATTAGAGGTGGTAGAGGTGGTCGTAGAGGTAACGGAGATAATAGGTACTATGGAGATGTGAAAGAGAGAGGAAGATGGTATGATAGGCCCGATAGACTAGATAAGGATCTTAGTAGCATTAAGATGAAGATACCCTCTTTTCATGGGAAGGCTGATCCTGATGCGTATCTAGAGTGGGAGAAGCGAGTAGAGTTGGTCTTTGAGTGTCATAACTTTTTCGAGGAGAAGAAGGTGAAGTTAGTTGCAACCGAGTTTGTAGATTATGCCGTGGTTTGGTGGGGACAATTAGTGCAAGATAGGAGGAGAAACGAGGAACGTCTTATAAACCCTTGGGGTGAGATGAA
>JAIZFV010000150.1:0-47457 GCA_021234005.1 Nephelium lappaceum | reverse complement strand
CCAAATCTTGTCGGAACAGTGATGAAGTGTGACTGAAGCTGAACCAAACAAAGGCAGTTCAATCTCTAGTGCCATCACTAACCACCACGAAGACCCAACGCAAAAACAAGCTGATCCATGCCATTTTCAGCTCGAGATCAGACCCCGAACGCGACCAAATCTTGTCGGAACAGTGATGAAGTGTGACTGGAGCTGAACCAGAACAAAGGCAGCAGTTCAATCTCTATTCAATTTTTCAATTTTGATTTTTCAATTTTTTATTCGGTCAATTGCATCAACTTCAGCAATCAAGGGTATTTTCGTCTTTTTACTTTTTTTTACTGTTCACAGGTAATTTTAACGGAAAGTTGATAACGGGAGGTAGGTAAATTGTAATAATATCCAAACATGTGTTTCGCTTGAATTAGAGTTTCGCTGGGTAGTTAAATTGTAATTCCGTCTTACTTATAACTTATTACCGAACATCAAAATAATGCATGCAATTCTCAATTTTAAAACCCATATAAAGGTGGCAAATGCATAACAAAATTGGATACAAGAAGATCAACTTTATAATTGGCAACATAACATTAAATCTTTTCATTACCACCCAATAAGACCTGATAGTAAAGTGTGTTCATTCACCATGACGATGTCTTAGGTTGGAATCACCCCACCATACGTGGCATGTCAAAAAAATAGAAATATAGGATTTTTTTTTTTTTTCAATCTAGTTTAAGTTGTATGTCTTGTTAAATCTTTTTAGATTTGGTCTCAAAGTCATAATCTAATGACTTTTATATGAGAACAGAAGGTTTTCTAGATCTTAGGGATAATCCCAGTTTTCCCCCTATAGTTTAATATAATCGTTAATTACCCCCCTGTAGTTTCTGAAAATTCCATTTTACCCCTTATGTCAACTCTGTTAGTGAAAGAGGAATTTGTGTGTGAAAGGACTAAATTGCCCCTCAATATTTAAAAGAATATTTAAAAAATCAGAATAGTTATAAAAAAATATTTAAATGAAAATAAAAAAAAAATCGCTGGAAATCCATCTGGAAATGAGTTCCAGCGATCGAGAAACCCAGATTTCTGGGTTTCTCGATCGCTGGAAACCCAGAATCCAGAACACACATCATTAACAACTCATCTCATAAGCAAATCATAACCCAAATCAAACAAAAATTCAACCAAACCATTAATAAACACAAACAACATCATCCAAAAACACAAGCAACATCACCAAAAAAACCCAAAGCCAACAAACATTCTGGGTTGAGTTTCCGGCGCCGGAAGCCCCAGAAATCCTTGGGTTTCCAACACTGGGAACCCAGAGATTTCTGGGATTTCGCACCGGAAACCCATCTACGAGTTTTCGGCGCGGACACCCAGAGATCTCTGGGTTTCCGCGTTGGAAACCCATAGATCGGATCTGGGTTTCCCGCGGAAACCCAGCTTCGATCTATGGGTTTCCGACAAAACCCATAGGTTTTGGGTTTCGTTGGAAACCCATAGATCGAAGTTGGGTTTTCGTCGAAAACCCAGATCCGATCACGGAAACCCAGAGTCTCTGGGTTTCCGCGATCGGATCTGAGTTTCCGACGGAAACTCAAAGCCTATGGGTTTCGTCGGAACCCATAGATCGAAGCTGGGTTTCCGACGAAACCCAATTTGGGTATTGCCGAGAGAGAGAGGAAGAAGAAAAGAAAGAGAAGAGAGGAAGCAGAAGAAAAGAAGAAAGAGAAGAAGAGAGAGAGGAGATTTTTTTCAATTTTTTAAATATTAAATTATTATTTTATTAAATATTTTATTTTTATATTTTATTTCACTTAGACAATTTTGCCCTTCCATATTAACGGTCAACTGTTAATTTTTAACGTCCAAATTGACGGTAAGGGGTTTTTTGGATATTTTAATAAACTACAGGGGTTTTTTTTATCCATTTTGTAAATCAAGAGGGGGGATATTAGTGATATTTAAAAGTGAAGGGGAATTTTGGCTATTTTATCAAACTACAGGGGGGAAATTGGGATTATCCCTAGATCTTATTGATAGAGAAAGATCAACTTCGTATTTGGCAAACTGAGATCTTATTGATCTTGTGTAAGAAGCCGTAGGCCTCGTCAAATCTTGTTAGATTAGGTCTCAGAGTCAAATCTTAGGGTTGTCAGGTACTCTATTCGCATTTGAATCCAATTTTTGTTTTCATCTTCTGAAAACACAGTTTGTGGGTTGCTCGGTAACACTTCCGAATTGTGAACTATTTTTTTTTTCTTTTTTTTATAGAAAAAAAAATAAATTGGGAAAACAATTTATGAGTTAAAATTGAAAAACAAACAACAAATGGAAAACTCATTTGGGTTATCCTACTTTACGACATCGGGAACTATATATTGGTAGTTCAAGTTCAAGTTTATTAGATTTTAATTAAATGATTCAAAAGATATTCAAATAAATTAGAGGTTTTAAATTAAAAATTAAAATTTTGTAACCAGACAATTTTTACCGTTATCACTTTCAATATACTTTTTTGTTTCTGTATGCTACCTGTATTTTGTTGAGTAAAACCAAAAATGCTGTTTCCATTTTTTATTATTATTTTTTTCAAAATACCACAAATGAAAACCACTACTAGTCGGACTCGCACCTTAATCATGTACAGATGAAAATGATTTTATTTATATCTCTCATTTTTATATAATATTAACGTTTGTTTCTCTGTTACATATATATTTTTTGTTTATATATGTTTAGAAAAAAACTATAGTTTGTTTCTGCCAAAATATCTAAAATTTGTAACTATATATGGACATTTTTTAGGACATTTATTTTCAATTTTCTCTTAGTGCTCATTATTAAACTAATGAAAACACATGAACTAATTTTTGAAGATAAGTCTTAAGTTTTGAAGGCATGCAATAAGTTTGAAAGCAGGAAAAATAAGTCTGGTACACCAAAAATTAAGTCCTGAGGTTTTTTGTTGATGATGCTTACTACCAAAAAAAGTTTAATTAAATTGTTTGTGAAAATGCCAATAGCTAAACACAAAACAGAAAAATAGTTTAGGAAGGAAGCCGTTGAATGAGCAAAAGAGAGCTTTCTGCATTTCATTAATTACAAATGAAGCTTGAAGCATCTTATTTAAACTTATTTCATGCATGTAAAACTTAATATGTATCTTCAAAACTTATTTTATAAGAATTGACATTGATGACCACTACCTAATATAACTTAATGGTTTTAGTCAGTTTTATCCTCTTAAAATGGCTCGCTTTTTTTTTTTTTTGAAAAGACTGTTAATTAAACACAACCAAAAAAATATAGTCTACAGTGACGTCGTGCCACCGACGCACCTTAGAAGAGGACAAAGCAAAAGAGACGAGATAATGGGCCAAGCGATTCCCAACTTAGGGATGGCTTGGCATAACGACGACCCTACCTCACTACTTAGATATTTGATATCTCCAATAATCAGACCATTGTCTCCCCACTGGTCACAATCTGAGATTAAATCCTTAACCACATTAGATGCATCAACTTCGACAGTATGAATACGAAGCCCAAACTCTTTCGCCAAAGACAGCCCTTCTCTAACAGCCAGTAACTCCCTAATTGCAGGTGAAAAATAGCCCTGCATCTGCCGAGATTCCGCAGCCACCACAAACCCCAAATGATCCCTGATAGCAATTCCCATACCAAACCAGCACTTACCAGGAATTACCGCTGCATCAGTGTTCAGCTTCAGACACCCAGCTGATGGAGGGCACCACTCCGGAGGAGCACGCAGAAACCGGCACCCCAGCTTGGGGAGCAAAGGAGGCGTTCACAGTAGACTGGAATTCAGCAAGAACCGCATCAGCCCACTGCGTAATTTCAGCCGAACAGCGTGTCCTGAGACCCTGGAGAGCGGCATTTCTATTATTCCAGATACACCATAAAGTCACACACATCAGCTCGACCACATCCTTACACCCCTTACTCCTAACCGCATCCACCAGATCCAAGATGGAACCTGAATCCAGCACCGCACCACCCTTAATCCCCTGGAACTCTTCCCAAACATGCCGAACCGAAATACACCTCATTAAAGCGTGCTCAACCGACTCAACCTCCTCGCAACACAAAAACAACCTACCTCCGCGATCACACCCCTCCTTGCCAGATTCACTTTGACCGGAAGGGCGTTGTTGCATGCACGCCAAACAAAAATCTTGACCTTAGGAGGAATAGCCAGATGCCACAACAGCTGCCACCACTTTCCACCCGCCGTACTGGAAGCTGGCGAGACATAAATGGCTCGCTTTTAGGTATGGCTTTTGTCATTTTTCTTTTTGTACTTTTTTTCTTCTTTAATAATACATTGGCTTTGATCAACAGTTTTATATATATAAAACCTTAATCGTAGAGAGTATTCATTAATTTCATATTCGAGTTATTCCATCATAAATAATATTAAAAGTAAATATATAATATTGATGTCCATTAATATAAAATTAGAAATTGAAAAATTGTGCACATGCAAGCTAAATATTTATTTTTTTTCCAAATATATATATATATGTGTGTGTGTGAGTAATACTAGGGTGCCCAAAAAATTGCCCAAAAAAATAGTCCAAATGATATGACATCCTAATAGGTATTGACATCTCACTTGACATATCTTTCTCCTAAAATTCGTCAAACTTCTTTTTTTTTCATCATCAATTTTTTTTTTTTCTAATTGCAGAACTAGTTCTTGAAATAACAATAACAAATTTTATTTCCATATTAATTTCTCTTCATTTGTTCCAGTTTCAATACATGAAAGAAGACAATTTATTTTTTTCCATATGGATTGTTTCCACTTGTGTTAGCCATTGTTTTAGAATTGGCAATATAGGCAAGAAGGCAAAGGTTTGTTTAACCCTTCATTTTCTTCTCTTAATTTCGAATTCATTTGTTCGTTTGTGCTTGGACAACAGTTTTTACTTTGCTTTTTGATTGATCATATGCAAAATTGTTTAATAATATATATTGTTATTAATAGATTTTTAACTTGATTTTTTTAATAATAAATATAAATTAGTTGATTATCTTTGAATTAGTTTTCAGTTAACTTGATTTTAATTTTGAATTCAACAATTTCTACTTCTTCAACTTTTCTATTGATTGCAGAATTGCATGATGTTTGAGATTGTACCATTAAACCTACGTCATAGTCAACAAAACATAATTAATTAACCCATAGAGTAATTGTTACTGAAAACTTGATGCACAATTTACTCATATTTTCTCCATTGATTATGAAGGCTGCAAATTGTATCGATTCTAATCTGATATAATTTTTTGGAGTGACTATTTCTTGATGTTGTGCAAATTTTTTATACACATAGTTACACCAGATGTTAAGGCTGTTTATGATGTTGTGTCAGTTTTTTATGCACATGGTTACGACAAATGTTGATTAGGCTTGGCATCAACTACAAGTACCGCTGACTTTCGAGCTCTCGGTGATTGTGATGCAACTGCTCCACCATTTTTCCTGTTGTGCTTACCTCTTCTTCTAAAGTTTTTTAGAGCAATTGAAGCTCAATTCTGCTTCTGCAATATATCTATTACTTATCTCAAATTTTTTGATGTTATAATGATATGTAAGATATATTCGTGATAAAAAACTTGTAATTGAGGTGTTGTGGGATGGTTATAGAGAAACTTACCTGGAATATATGAAGAAATCGGCATAAGTCAGAATCAAAGAAACCAAAAAATGCAAGTCAAATAGTTAATAGTGCATTTCATCGAACAACTAATGTGCTATATTCACGACTTTGCCAACAAACCGAATAAAAACGAAACATCACTCAATATGATTTTATTTTTAGTTTCATTATTATTTTCACAACAAACAAAATAAAAAATAAAATACAAATAAATATCATGCAACTCTAGAATCGATTGGAAAGTGGAAACAATCCCTATGGGAAAAATAAATAAATTACCTTCTTGCATGTATTGAAACTGGAAACAATGAAGAGAAATTAATAAGGAAATAAAATTTGTTATTATTACTTCAAGGATTAGTTTTGCAATTAGAAGAAAATTAATGAATGAAAAAAATAAGTTTGACTAATTTTAGGATTGTGACGTGTCAAGTGAAATGTCAATACCTATTAAGATGTCATGTCACTTGGACTATTTTTTTGGACATCCTAGCATTATTATATATATATATATGTATATGCATATGAGATTTTAAAAAAATGAGAGATATAAATAGAAATTTTTTAGCTGGCTCCAGTTGCATTTAGAATAATAGAAGTTTAGAAAAGCTTCCTCTCTAAACTAGAAAAGAAGGTTACATTAAAGCTAGATTACTTTACGGAGCTTTAACATCGTTTAAAAACCACAATTTTATTGAAATTTTTGAAGAAGGCTTGTTATTTTACTCCCGCAATCCAGTGAACATTACAAATATTAACGATCAAGTAATACTATTGTGTCAGTAATTTAGCTACATTAATTTAAAAGGAATTAATTATACATTATAAAAAGTTTAGTGTATTTCTCACCTTTATTTTTTATGATATCATATTACACTTATTGATTTTGTCCATATCTTTATTAATCCAGATACGTAAGACTATTATTGAACTAAATTCATCATGTTAACATCGTAATATTTCTAAAATAGTTCTATTCATGAATAGATAATTAATGCAATAAAAATATCTAAAGTTGCGGCAAATTGAGTTGATAGAATGGTATAGTCACCCTTATTCATATACCAGATCATACATTCGATTTGCATCCTCTCACTAATTGTGAGTAGTATTCCATTTTATCCTCTCATTAATTGTGAGTAGCTTTCCATTTTTTATGGACAGTCTTCTCTCATATTTGAGAGTAGAATTTCAGATCTTATGTAGGAGTTTAATCTCACTAGTCGTGATGGAATAATTAAAAAAAAAAAAAAACTGTTTAAAACCATTAATTTTAAGGTATGTATCGTGGAAAGAAAAAACATTATAGAATAGAAATTCAAAATTCTAGCATGTAGCACACAACAGCCACTTCGACTGTTACAATATACGCAGTATGAAAAACTAGAATTTGATCGTGCTGCGCTGGAAATGGGGTCGCTGTCAATTCGAATGAAGTGAGGCACTGTGATGCGTCTAGACTCCTAGGATATACGGTATTGCAGTTTTGCCGACTTGTGATGTGATAGCTGCTGCTGCACCATTTTCTTACATGTTGCCCACGTTTTAAATAAGCGATAATCAAATTCTATTTTGATCATGTTGTTTGAATTGCTTGCAGGAGAGCGTTCAATTAATCAGCACATTTAGTGGGAGCAGGGATGGACCACAAAACATGGTCCTCTGGATGATTGAATTCTTGTTCTAGTTTTCCCATCGATTCAAACTAACAAGTCGTGGTCCACTTCAGAAACATATAATATACCAAGTTCATTAAAAGTGTTCAAGAGTAGCACGCCTTGTATGTACACCTCTGGCTCCGATTTTTGGAAGGATCGACTTTAACATTTCGGTTCAAAAGTATAGATTGCATCATATGAATCGAATTACCATATGATGCAGTTTTTTGTATCATATTTCAGGTTTAGATTTTCAAATTGTGTATGTGGTTTATAATAAAATAAAAAAAATAAATTGATAATTTAATATTTATTTCAAACATACAAGTGGTTGAATACTTTCTCTTTTTTTTTTTCTAAAAAAATTAATAGTATAAATTCTATCTTTGTCATCAAATATAAGGTATGATAATTATATATATATATAGATATTCTACTATTAATGTCTCATAACTTTAAAATGTTCGGACGAACCAATCAAATTTATTCGTTGCATTTGAATTAAATAAGAGAAAAAAATTTGTTTTACGGAGAGAAAATGTAATAAATGAATTTGATTGGTTCATTCTAACTTTAAAAAGTTAGAAAATACTAATAGTAAAATTATTATAATATATATATATTCAAAGAGCAAAATACACAAAACTATTTAAGATAAGGCTTTTATTAGTCGGAGTTGAAGTTTCGTTTTTGTAATAAGAAAGCCCAATGTTACTGTGAAATGTATATGTTGATCATGGTTTGATGGAAAAAGATTGAAAGTACCTTTAGTTTTATATTATAATTAATTGGCCTCCCTAGTTTAACCCGTATTGTACGGCCCCTGGTTAGATTGTTGTCATCAATCGAAGATGATATGAAAACCTTTGTGCAGTTATATCAAACTATAATTTACCTCTTTTCCCATTGCTAGTATGGCATCTAAATCGAATAAATAAGATTGGCCATATATAACAATTTTTTTTTACCACTTGTTTGGATGCAAGACTGTTATTATAAAAAAAAAAAACTATTAAAGCTTGTTTTTCCTTTTAAAACAAGCTGAAATTTTAGGTTTTAAGTTTTCATAAATTTGTTTGTTGTCTTTTATACACACGTCAAATCATCACGTATATTTGTACGAACTTAAAATTTTTTAATATATTCTATACAAAGGGGTTCAAAAAATTAAGAGCAAATTGCGCTAACTTTCTTTAATTTATCTATAATTATAATGAACCCTCAACTATTAAGTTAATTGCACCAATATCCTATCTGATCATTGACTGACGGCTTACTACCATCAGTCAATGATAGCCAGGACAAAATACCCATATTACCCATATATTTTATTTTTTATTATTTAATAAATATTTTCATTAATGATTCAAAAATACCTTACAGTTGATTTTAAAAAAAAAAAATATTTCATTAATTATATTAAAAAAATTGAAGATTTTTTTTTCTCATTCACAAATTTTTTTTCCCAAGTTGCTTCAAATTACGTATTTTATAACCAAATGTAACCAACCTCCAAATCCACATCTCATTCAAACCCAAATGCAAACTCATTTTCTCTTCGTCAAACATAGATCACACCATACTTAACCAAAATTTTTTTTTTTTTTTCAAATCAAATTTTCAAGTAAAAACCAAAAAAAAAAAAAAAAAAAAGACAGATGGAATAGATCTTGACGATGGAGACTAGCTTCATCAAAGATGGAGTATTTTTTATCTCTAATGACGAAGTTGATCTCCATCGTAGATGGAATGCCTCCATCCTAGATCGAGATCAATTCCACAAAGCATGGACGCCACTCCATCAAATTGATGGAGGACCACTCCGTTGCAAATGAAGCAATGTCCATCTCTAATGGAGAACCAATCTCCATCAGAGATGGAATGCTTTCATCACTAATTGAGAGTCCAATGCAAACCGTCTGACACAAATGAAGTTGTCTAAGCCGACGGTAGGTGCTGGCTGCAGTGACGATGGTCGCTCTAGGATTGATGTTGATGATAAGGTGGATTGGTCAGTAATGTTTGTGCGATAAAGTAAGAAAGAAGAAAAGATAATGAGTGGGAGATGGGAGACGTTGTGATAGAGCCCATGAAGGTTTTGAGTGGCGAATGAGGGTTCAAAGATAGCGGTGAGATTCCAATAAAGGAATTAATAAAACGATTTCTATTTTCTTCTAATTTATATTTAGTTTAATAAATGCCTTTAGGTTTAATTGATTTTTTAATTTTTTTGTTGGAAGGTTAATGACATGGCATAATATCATTGGGTAACTATTTTCATTTTGGTAATTATTTATGTAATAAAGAAAAAAGACTAAATTGCCCTCTACCCTTACAACTTGATGGTAATCACAGTTAATTGATGGGTCGAAAGAATGTCATTAAATTATGTCAATATATACTTCACGGCTGAATGGCAATGTATAACTAAAGTTTGAGAGTAATTCATCCACAAATTAAATGAAGGTCAATTAAAGTAATTACATAAATAATTCAGTTAATAAGATATATTTTCATTCAAGGGTTGGAAAAATTTAAATGAAGGTCGATTAAATAATTATTTAAATAATTCAGTCAATAATAAATGAAACAATTGATGTTGAATCTAAATTTTAAACTAAATAATGGTTGAAAATTTGAATTCTATTTATTCAAGCTCTTATTCAACGACGCCTTTAGGTAAGATACTATTTTCACTAAGAAAATACGTGTTGTTATGTTCTTTTCATTATAGAGATATATATATATATATATATATATATATAGATATATAAAGAGAAAACAAGAGAGGCGGGTGGGGGGGCCCAGGGGGTGTGGAGGTGGGGCCGAGGGGGGATCATTCAATGGTAAAGGTTATTTCAAAATAATTAATTATAACTGCAGATTTTCAATATATCCATCACTACGATTTGATCAACCCGTCATAGGAGGGGAAAATCACAAAATAAAACCCTTGAACATTCGTTTTCAAAAGACAAGTTACCGAATACATTTTCATCATTTTTTATTTTCAAAAATGATAAACCATTTTTGACCTAAGATTACAAACACAATTATAACTCTCCAATCTCAAACCCCGATTATAATCAACACTTAACTTCATAACTTTCCTTGGTGTCTCTTAACTCTCATTTAGGCATGGACAAATGAAAAATAAGCCTCCTATTTATGGGTTTTTTTCTGCTTTAGATCAATCAAAACTTGTTAGAACTATAGAAATTCGAAAATCAAAACCTTCTCTAGCATGAAGCCAACTTCCAGGGATTCCTTTTGTGCTCATCTTTCCAGCGACATAAAAGTAAGCCTCCTATTAGGCCATGTGCCACACATGTGGCCCTTAGACCATAAGTTTGATTTAGACTGTCATTCACTGCACTGGATCCTTTTGAGCTCGTCTCTTTGACAACATCCTCATTCTTATCAATCGACTTTGTCTTGATCATTTAGACATTAATTGAAGTTTGTTTGAATTTTTTAGGGAATATAAGCTAATGTTTTAATAGAGGGAGACGCAAAGGAGAAGTTTGAAATTAATATTTATTTATTAAAATATTTGAAATTATTTTAGTTTAATATTAAACGTATTTGTAAATGTTGAATTTAAATAGGAAGTACAATTAGCAGACCTAACACTTCGTACTTTCCAATACAAATCAGGTACATTATTAATTTAATATAATACTATTCAATACAATAAATACCCACCATATCTTAGAATATGTGGCTGTACATCTTCTTATCCTCCAAAATATTACTTAGAGATTCTTATTACCAAATACATGTAAATTCTTATAAAAAATACAATACAGTACAATTTATATAATACATTTCAATAAAGTGCGTCTAACAATAACTACTAGGTTACATTAAGAACTATGTTTGGTATGCGGGATTTTGATTGGAAATGCTCGTTTTCTGTGAGAGCTAAAAGGAGAGAGTTTGAGATTGGTTTTGAATCTCTTTCCATTGCTCTCCAAATGTAGGATCTAAAAGGTTAAGAAATTTTTAATTTCAATCCCACTTGTATTTCAGCGTAACAAACATGCCCTAAAAGGGAGAGTTGGAATGAGGACATAGAGTTGAATATGGAAAGTAAAAAGTTATAATAATTAAATCTCTATTAATAAGAACCGGTATATTTGGAAAAACTGTAACACATGATATGATTCAACAAGTTTGATCCATTCAGCCGTCCGTTTTTGGGGACAGCTTATAGACAACTTCGTTTGATGTGTTCAGAATCTTCAACTTTGACTATATGATTCTTTTCCCAATTTATCTTTTAAACTTTAGTTAGTGGTTCATGCTTTCTATAATCTGGTTGTAGTTGGCTGAGAGTCGTAAAGTTGGAAGTTAATAATGGAATTCAATTAATAAGAAAAAGAAAACAACGTCAGTGCATTTATCTTACTTGGTCTTGGACAAGAAGATGTACGAGCCGACCTCCTTGACAACAACAATATTAACATGTTTTTACATGTTTCAACACAGTGAGCGCCGTCGTCTCCATTTCTCCATTTTACACTAAAATACAAGAGTGTTCATTACATGTTTGAAAAGAATAAAATAATTCATGTCTAACATGATAGCTAATAAAAAAACTTTATGTCTAACATCAACCGATTGGACGGTTGACAATTGTGAGAGAGTTTGAAGCACGTTGAGGACTTTACCACCAACTATATATCTTCTATTTCATTTCTTGGGCAAAGGTAAATATTTATATGATCTAAATGTTTGGCAATATAAACATTCAATTATAGTTCTAAGTAATTAGTATTTTTCGTCTATACAGCTATGATAAGAATTTGAATTTTATCATATATATTTATCCTTATTCATGAAGAATTGTCTCTCCGATACGTGAATGATATCTCTCATTATTAAAAAAAGTAAACGTCCGAGTTGTATATGTATTATTTAATTTCAAAAGAACTCGATAGATATTTTGATTATTAAATATAAAATTACTTTGTAATTATTTGAAAAAAAAAATGTATTAATACTATACTCATATAAAATGATTTTTAGCGCAATATTTCCAAACCTTGCTTGCATCAAAGAAACAGAAAAGTTTCCAATCTGCTGCAAATAAATGAATCGATTTTTACTACGTCACGTATGCCATTGATATTAAAAGTAACGTACATTTTAAAGAGAAATTGCACTTTTCTTTGTATATATGCGAAATTGCAGTATTCGACAATTAATGCAATAAACTACACAAATATTCACCGAGTTTGGTTGACTAACGATATGATCATTCCTCATTCTGAAAAATCATAATTACTCTTACCTTCTCAAGAAGTCCCAATTATACCCCTAGCTAGCCCATTTTTACGTTAGTTAATGTAAGATTAATAGTACGTTCATATCTGGGTTCAAATATTGTTTTTGTGTTTTTGCAGTGACCTGATGAAAATCTTGTTTTTGTGTTTGTTTTGTTTTCCATGAGATTGTGAATAAATGTATTTTGTGTCAATTGTGTTGGGTGTCTTGGTGATGATGTTTGATGTTTGTGGTGATTAAATGTTTATGTTTCTGTGTTCTCTGTTTGATATTTTCTATTGGATATTAGTTTCAAGTAAACCCAATAAAGGAACCATTCTATGGCTTGAATCCAATTGTTGAAACCCAAAAAAGGAGTTTTCAATAGTTGGAACTGGATTTTTTTTTTTTAACTATTTTTTAAAACTATTTTGGAATTTAAAATAAACTGTTAATTTTTTTATTTTTTATTTTATCTATTAATTATTTTTAAAATTTTTTAACAATTAATTTTTGTCCATCACATGAGGGGTAAGATCATCTTTTTGTGTACTACAACTGTCAGGATATATTTTTCGGTAACGAATTAACAAAGGGAAAAATGAAATTACATCAAACTATATGAGGGTCTTTAGAGATTCGGTCAAACAACAGGGGTTCTTAGTATTGTCCTATCTTTTATACAAAATATTCAAGTTTGGTGATAGTAATTTTTTTTTCTTTTTTTTTTTTAAAAAAATAAAAATAAAAGGAGAAGTAAAAATTTGAAAACAAAACCCTCTGCCGGCAGTGGAGGTCAATGTCCTCCACGCACAAATGAAGATAGCGAATCTCCATCATGGTGTGGAGTAGTTCCAAGTACTTGACACCGGACTAACCGGAGAATCAAGTTTGGTGATATCTTTGTAAAACCTTTAGTCTTAATTTTTTCTTTAAAAAATTATAGTATTTGATGTTAAATGAGTAGAAAGTGCACTAGTGAGATTTGCTTCGGTACATAATTCATCATCTCACAACACTAAAAAACATTTTAACCTTTCATAATTAATCATCCTTATGTCTATGTAAATAAATAGGTGTCAGTGTAATTTTCCATATTTAATATAATTTACAATACTAGTACTACAATTCTTCGCCAAATTCTAGATTTTGTACTTGTTAAAATAAACATGTAAATTCCTATATCTAATAATGATTAAATATTAGTTACTATCAGATTCAAAAGTGTAAATTGATAGTAAGGAGTCTGATTATGATCAGATTTAAAAGTTTAAAGTGATAGTAAGAGTCTGATTATGGTATTTAAAACTTGAAATTATGATAACACTAGTACCTCCCTTACGTGCACGTGGACAATTAATAGATAACAAACACATGTTAAACGCCCCTTAACGTATAATATGTGTAACGGACAAATTTTTAGATAAAGGGGGAGAGGGGGGTTTGAATCAGAGACCTCCAAACTTCGATATTATATTAGTTACTGTTACACCCAAAAACTTAATCTGATAAGAAAGAGTCCAACTATAATATTTAAAATTTGAGATTAATTATGATATATTAGCACAAATAATGTTTAATAGCTTGTTAACATATAGATTTGGTGATATAAAATATTTATTTAATTCAATAATAATTTAATTTCAGATCATTACAATAGTAGGTGGTAGGTATGTCAAAAGTATATATGATAGCTTGTTAATATATTGAAAAAAAATAAATAAATGATGACATAAATAAGAGAGTAGCTTGTTAATATATTGAAAAAAAAATAAATAAATGATGACATAAATAAGAGAGTGTGTAGTTGCAATGGCAGTCACACCACTTAGTACCCTGCAAGGGTAATGAGTTTGGTACCCCTATCACCAAAAAAAGGTGGCTAGTTCCTCCCATTCATACGTGAGTTACTCGCTTTTATATAAAAACTATTTTTTAGATTGTGCTATTAACGTTTTATTTCATTTAGTCTCGATTATTTCGTAGACAGCCTAATAATAATAAAAAAGAGAAATGATGACAGTAACTAATAAAACAATGAATCGTGCAGGAATAACCATTTCAAGGAAAGCCGACTTCATTGAACAAATGTCTTCTCACAAAGTAAACATTTTTTTTTTGTGAAACCAATTTTAAATATCACACAGCCCCCACTCGAGACTGCAAGCTTTTACAACGTGTCCAGCAAATTTACCGCAGATTTGATTGCAATTTTTAATAAAAGACCTTTTTAGCTGATCGGTTCCGTGATTTAAACAATTACCTTTTTTAAAAGCAAAAAAGACAATAAGTCAAAAAAAAAAAAAAAAAGAAGCAAAAAAGACAAACTTTCAAAAAAAAAAAAACAAATAAGACAAAATATTAATTAGCATTTCAATTTCCTATTTTGTTGACGTTTATGTCGAATTCATTAGAGGTCGGTTGGATCTATCGATTTTTTATCTTTGAATATATTTATACTGTGACAGAAATCTACTTACAGTATCCTCAAAGATATATCGAGATTCACTTAAATTAAATATAATATATGATGCAAAAGTTTAAATTTAATTTTATAATATTACTATATTAGAAAAAAAATATATATCTATTCTCATACATGATATAATACTTTCTCTACATACTGATAATTATATTAACCATTTAAGCTATGAAAGGAAATGGTAAAACTTACGAATATTGATCATTACTTTTTATGGTTTGAGTATATGAGTAATGTAACACTGTCAAAAATTTTGTTTAAATTAAATACATCATCTGATAATCAATATGTAGTTACAAATCAATTTATCACATCACTTTAAACAACAAAATTGGCCAAACTGTTTTGTTGTATAGCTCACTAATATATTTTACAATTACCTCCAGTCAATAATCCTCATTGATGTGGGAAGAGAAGTATAATTTCAGCTTATCAATTAATAAACCTTGTTAAATTGTGCACTAAGTCACAACCACCGGCTATTAATTGTCCCAAATATTAGTGATATACTTCCTACCTTATATCTTAACTATCGATTGCATAATAAATATTCATTAATAATTATTTATTTCATTGGAAAAATATATCAATTTATTAAGAAATTTTTCATAGGACGTTTAGTTGGCGAGTCATGCTGATATTGGTTTGGCCTTCCAATAATAACGTGACACGTGATATTTTTCTTTCATAAAAAATTAATGTTGATGTTTTTACTCATTTATGAAAAAATTTTCATTTAAAAAAATTATGGCATGTGTCATGTTGTTATTGGAATATTACACCAACATTAATTTTTTATTAAAGATAAATATTATATGTTACGTTATTAATTGAAATATCACATCAACATCAACGTGACACACTAACTAAGCGTCATATAAAAGATTTTCTCGATAATTTATCGATTATACATCATAAATTGGAATACAATAGATGAAATCTTTAACATTACTATTGTTCAAAATTGTGAATTCCTACAAAACCTTTGATTTGAAACTCTTCCTTTAAAAGTCTGGTTAAACTACCAAGACTTTACAATTAGTATCAATAATAAGGTGTTCATCTCATATTCGTGACAAATATATGATGTTTAATCTCGATATATCTTGATAAATCTTTGACCACTAGTATTGTTAATGAATTTTTTATTATAATTATATAATAAAAAAATATAGTGTTAAATTTCATTTGTTATAATTGGTCAACTTTAACTATTGCTTAATTGATTGGTGAGAGCAAAACTTCATTCAATTTATTAATGTATCTAATTCGAGCGGTACATCGCATTAATATTTTTGAAAAAAGAAATTCTATTTTTAGATCAGCATGTACTGTGTCACAAGTTACAAAATTGAGCGCAAACTTCAGTACATTGCAATTAACGTAAAAAAATAATAAAGAAAAAAAAACCCTTAAAATTTTAACTTTACGGTCTCGTGGATGCCAGTGGTTCGCAAACTTGTAAACCTGTTTAATTATATTGTACCACATTTGGAGATCGCAGAATTAAATTAAATAATTCAAAATTTACCACTTTTGCAGTTTTGTGGGTATAAATTTTAGAAGCTACGTACACAGTGCCTGTCAAAAAGGTGCACAAAAACAGAGTTGATATCTGTCATATATATCACAAATAACGAATCAAGTGCAGATAATCTGTCTACAAATCTCAAACCGCGCGGTCATGACTTGCTCGGAATATTCCAACTCAATAACTTTTATACAGCATAAAAACAAGAGAAGTCCGCAGCCGACAATAGATGAAATGATATTGCAGCCATAGCCGAGGACCACCCAATCTGAAATTATAATTAATTCGTACCAACAATATTAATTATAACGTTTTAAACTTCTACAAACTATATTTAGATTATTTTTTTAATATTGAAAATTCATTAAAACTATACCAAAATTAGGAACACTAAACTTACAAACATTAATTACCTGGTTTGCCAACTCCTCTAATTGTATTTAGATTATGAAGCAGAAAATGCTGATACTTAATAATTAATTATCTCTAACAATAAAAAAAAAAGATTAATTTAATCAAAATAAAAGTATACATTTAAATATGACGTAATTAGCCTTAAACCTTAGAAAACAATTAACGTGAAAACGAAGCTAGAATTGAAGTGCAAGACACGTAAATAATTAAGAACATGCATCATGAAAACGATAATAATCTCCAAGAATTGGCTAGCAAATGAAGGGAATGATCTGTAGAGCATAAAATGTCAATGCCAATTATTTAATATCAAGAACCTTGAAGATTTTTATGGGAAGAATATCTAAATGAGTGGAGGTAGCGGTTGTGCGTTATCGGGTGCAATTGAATTATAAAATAGATTATTCATGGCTACTATGCACCTTGAATCACGGAGACAATTGATATTATATATTATACAGTGATAAGGTTAAACGTGTGAATATGCCAGTGGATCGGTTCATGGCGTTCAATTCAATAACAACAACTTACTTGAAAAATTGATTGCAATTCTTTTAGTAATCCACTCATTGCTGACGGTATCAAACTTTAGAATGGTCACCATTCTCATATAATAATGTATATTCTGACTTGGTAGAAAGTGAGAGCCATAAAAATTATTTTATTTTTGCTTTACAGGTTTACGGCTTTGTCTAAGCTTCTAGTCGGCTACCGATCAGATGACATGCATTCCCACTGACGCACATGGTCCTTTATTTTCTTCTTTAAGTTTTTAAAAACCAGTAATTTAATTAATCAAACGATTATGTTTTCCTTTTTTTTTTGAAGAAATTAAACGATATGTTTAGAGCATATAGAAAGAAATTTCGATACAAAAAGTTAAGCCGTGCAATTTAATTTGATTTGTATTTATTATATATATTTTTTTATTACTCATATAAATTATAATTACTAGAACCACTAACATAGAACACTATAACATAACTCTGATCATATAACTTTATTTCAAATTATTCATATTCTACGGAAAAAACCGCCCTGTAACCTTAAAAAAATTTAAATATAATTTATCCACACATAGAATAGGGTCATCTGGTAATTGATCAATTTTGTGCAGTCAAGTACTTGAACTCACACGCAATTCATTGACGAAGGCAATTGCAAGTGTGTTTGCCACCGAGGTGGGGTGCTTTATTTAAATAAGTTGACTTTATTTTTTTATTATTCTTTTATACCAAAATAAAAAGCCGGTCATTTTACCCTTCATTAGTGGTAGTAAAAGCTTTTAGTTAATTGACTTTTTTTCTTTTTTTTTTTTTTTTAACATATATTTACTTCTATTTTCGTTCTTCTCTCTGTGTCTCGATTCTCACCTTCTCTTCTACAATCTTATTTTCCTCTTAATTTCAAAAACTCATCAAAGCAAGAATCTTTACTTGTGCATTTAAAGCCACCAGATCGGCTACTCTGTTTTGCTTTTGATAAATTATGTGTAATAATTTTAATGCTTCTGGACACATGACCCAATCTTTGTTTTGGTTGCTTTTGTTTTCGAAAAATCAAAATTTATTATTAATGGAGTTATTAACAAAAAAGGGTTTAAGAATATTGTTGGTATTATGTGGGTGAATATTCTAATAAAAATTATAAATATTTTTTATTGGGGTCAACTAATTAAAGGGGTGTAGATACAGTTTTGAGGGGTGCAAATAATGTTACTTACTTTGCCCGAACTGAGTAGCAGTAGTCCATTCTTACACAGTAAAATCACTCTAACCCACCCACGGTTACAAAGCCCAAATCTAATCGTTTGCGTGGATCCGGTCCGAAGCTCCTGCTAATTTACTTTGGGGCTGCTTTAGTAAAAATGATTGTCAGTAACAGAAATGCATAGAATTGGTGTTTGGTTGGCTTAAATCCTGCTTAAAATTAACGACATGCGGCACTTCCATTTTGGCAACCGACTTCCGTTACTCCACAGGCCAATATTCACAGTTGTAAGGAACTTTTTTACATTTTTTTGAAGGTAGAGTTGTAAAGAACCATTGGAGTATCACTGGGAGAACTATATTATATAGCCCAGGTTCAGAAGTTGCGAACCTGGTCACTTGAATTAGAAAATTACTTGATTTATTGGAGTATGATAGAATGGCTATAATTTTTTAAATAATTGGTTAATACAATTTGGCAATTTGGTGTGGTAGGTTCTGAATCGGTACAAGTACTAACATCTGACATTCGTTGTTATCCTTATTTTTATGTTTTTGAAGGCATTGTTATTTACTTTATTTTATATATTTACTTTCATGCAGAGTGGTGAGGAGAGGATGTATCCTAGTATCAACATCATACACCCTAGAATTTGTCTGAGCTATTACCTTAGAAGGGAATGCGTACAAACCCTATAGGTCTTTGGTTCAAACCTGAACCCCACCTTGCCATTGTGGTTCAAGAAAAAATATCAGTATCCCATCTCCTCCAAACTCAGTCTGTCTTAAATCTCTGTCTTAGACCTGCGGTTCAAGGGAAACACGATAGCATCCAGCCTCTGCCACTCCCTTCCGGGAGCAAAGCTAAGCCCCACGTAGACAAATGAGCATCGTGGTGATTGAGGGTCACTATGGGTATAATTAGTAATCAGACTATAGATGCCACCACTTCAACTCTTTGGTCTTAAAGTCAAAGACACATATATAACAATTTTCGTTTGCAAAACAATCTACAATGTACTGCAAGTGTAAAGTGAGGAAGCCAATTAAAATAGATAACAGGATTGAAGAAGTTGACTTCTGAGTCCTAAACCGTCCATAAGAAATCGCCAAGAGATATCGTATGAAGTAAAGAACACTAAACCAGTTGCGCAAAAGATTCAGGAAGTGATAAATGATAATCTATGCTAGATTTCAGGCCACATTACCTAATGAAGTCCTATAAGAAAACCACTATAAGATGAGGCCCAGGCCACAGATGCACTACATAAGTACAGACATTGATATCTCCAAGTTAAATTGTTCTAGAATCAAGTAGCTTTATTATTTAATTACGGCAAGATTTAGCCAGTGGTTATACTTATTCCTCTAGCTAATGTCCATGGTGGTTGTGGGGGTGGCAGAAGGATTTCCAAAGAAGCCTAAGAAAGTGAAATGCAAGGATAAGAAGTACCCCAAGGGTATGTTTGGTGCATGGGATTGAGAGTGAGTTTGACATTCAAAAATCTCAAACTCCTTAAATGTCATGTTTAGTATCAATTGGAATGAACGCGATTGAGATTCTTCCTCCACTCATGTCTGATTGTTTCGAGATTCTTCAATCCCAACCACAACCATGCCATTGGGTGGGATGAGATTTCATTTCACCTTCTTCCTCTTTTGTCCATTTATCTCTCTTTCTCTCACCTACATTCATTCTCTCATCAAACATCCATAAAACCTCTTTACCCACTCTTCTTCTTCTTCTTCTTCTTCTTTTTTTTTTTTTTTTCTAAGTTAGGACGAACATAGAACTAGTCTGGTTTTGGGTTCGCCAAATCTAGAATCGAATGGGTGCTGGCTTCGACGACTTAGAACTGGATCGGTTATGGGTCATCGAACCCAGAACCATTTATTTTGAGTTTTGTTTTGTTTTGTTTTTTGTTATATTATGATGATTTAATGTTATTGATGATGTTGTTGTTGTGGGAGATGATGATGTGATGAATTGAATGAATGATATTGATGATCTGTGGGTTGATGATGCTGAATTGTAAGAGATGATGATATTAATGAAGCGGGGTTTTTGATATTGATGAATTGTAAGAGATGATGTTTGATTTATTTTTTTAAGATTTTTGGGATAAATCTAATTTCTCCCTTGTAGTTTGATATAATAGTCAAAAAACCCTCTACCTTAAAAAAAATCACTATAAACTCCCCTCTAGTTTATAAAAATAATCAAAAAACCCTCTCTTGTTTATTAAATGGTCAAAATATCCCTTACTGTGAACTTGGACGTTAAGAATCAATGTTTGACCTTTAACTAAAAATGGTAAAACTGTCAATTCAATATAAAATAGATTATATTTTTTTAAAATAATTAAAAATATAAAAATAAAAAAAAAAGTATAAATTTATTAATATTTTTAAAAAATTTATGTCCACCGTCCATCAACATGATGGACGGTGGACATAATTAAAAAAAAAAAACAAAAAAAAAAAATAAAAAAGGAGCAGCTCTCTCTTTCTCTCTCTCTATCTTTTTCTCTCTCTCTGATCTCCGATGCCGATCGCCCTCCCTCCTCCGCTCT
This sequence comes from Nephelium lappaceum, assembly GCA_021234005.1. Lineage (NCBI taxonomy): Eukaryota > Viridiplantae > Streptophyta > Magnoliopsida > Sapindales > Sapindaceae > Nephelium > Nephelium lappaceum. The sequence goes on along the minus strand of JAIZFV010000150.1, from coordinate 26,144 downwards.
TTGCCTGCCGCCATCCCCTCATCTCTCCAGTCTCTTTCTTCTTTTTCTTCTTCTCCCCTTCCCCTTCTCAAACCCCTATCATCTGGGTTCGAAAATCGAACCCAGACTCGAGCTTCTGCGTTCGACTTCTGAACCCAGAAGCTCGCATCTGGGTTCGACTTGGAACCCAGAAGCTCGCATCTGGGTTCGACTTCGAACCCAGACGCTCGCATCTGGGTCGATGCGAGCGTTTGGGTTCGAAGTCGAACCCAGATGCGAGCGTTTGGGTTTGCTTTCAAACCCAGAAGCTCGCGTATGGGTTCAAAATCGAACCTAGATGCGAACATCTGGGTTTGACTTCGAACCCAGACGTGAATTTCTGGGTTCGAAATCGAACCCATATGATGTTTGTGGTGATTAAATGTTTGGTGTAATTGTGCTTGATGTATTGGTGATGATATTTGATGTTTGTGGTGATTAAATGTTTATGTTTCTGTGTTTATCTGTTTGATGCTGCTGATGAAGATTAGTTCCAAGCAGATTCTAGCTGCTGGGAACCCAGAAAATGGGTTTTCAGTCACCGAAAAATGAATAGGAATTTTTTTTTTTCATTTTTATTTTAGTTTTTTTGATAATTTGTTTTGTCTATAATATGAGGGGCAAGACCGTCTTTGTGCATACTGTCAATGTCAGGGTATACTGTTCAGTAATAGAATTAACAGAAGGGGAAAAATGGGATTATGCCAAACTATAAGGGGGTCCATAGCGATTATATCAAACTACAGGGGGGAAATTGGATTTATCCCAAGATTTTTATAAAATTAATTTTATATAATAAAAATTTTAAATTAATTTTATTTCAATCCAATCACAAACTACACCAAACACGATATGGTATAATTTTTAATCTAATCCCAAGTTCTACCAAATATGAGATGATGATTTTCTATTCCAATCTAATGTAATTTATTTCATTCTAATCCAATCCATTCTATTCCATTTCAATCTCGTGTGCCAAACGAAGTCTAATTGTTATTGTCAAGACCTCCACTGCTTAGATTCTTGCTTTAGAACTTGCGTTGTTGATTGTGCCACATGTCAACCAGTTCCTTCCTCCACCATCACCACCCGAAGTTAGATGGCGTTCACTACCTCCACCTCCCATAACTTTTCCTCTACCACCTCCTCCTCCACTCCTCCATCTTGGTTTCCGCCACCACCTCCATCTTGGTTTCGAGTAAAGTCCAAGAAAACAAGAACTTTCCTCATTGCTATGGCATGGAGCTAAGCTGTCCCTAGTGGCTGCCCTGATCACTGTGTGAGGTTGATTGTGTCACCTGTAGTCCTGTCTGCACTAAGTTTCATCTTTTTTAGGCATTACTTCAAATTTACTTCCTAATTTGAAAGTCTTCCTACTTTTAAAGTGCATCTCAACTGAAATTTGGTGCATTTTTAAATGGTCGATTTTGATAGAGTTGATAGATTTTGTAGATTATAATCTATTAGAATTTTATATGAAATTTATGAAAGTACTGTAACATTTATTATGAAATTTTTATTTATAAATTTTATTTTAATTAGGATCCATCAAGTTACATATTACTTAAGTAATTTTTATTAATTGTGAATATATCTAAATTATTTAAACTTTTTAAATCATTAAACTTTAATTTCAACCATTCTGGAATGAACATACCTGCATGCTAAATTTTTAGTGAGTAATATTGTTGAAAATTCTCATTGTTGCAATATATATATCATGGTGCAAATATGAGCAGACAGCAACAGGCCAGGAGCTGTTTGCCAAGACCCACGGTTCATCGGCGGAGATGGAATCACCTTCTACTTCCACGACAGAAAAGACCGAGACTTCTGCTTTGTTTCCGACTCTAACCTTCACATCAACGCCCACTTCATTGGTCGCCGCAACAACGACAACTTCACTTGGGTCCACTCGCTTGGCCATTCCCTTCAACACTCACAAAACTCCTCATCAATCGTTGCCCGCAAAACCTCCACTTGGGATGATTCAGTCGACCGCTGCCTCTCACTTGCCTTCGACGAACAACCTATAACCTATCCGACGGTGAAGGCAACAAGTGGCAGTCTACAAACTCATCTCCACTTGTCACCATCACAAGGTCTGGCAACATCAACTCTGTACAAATCGAAGTCGAAAATGTTTTCAAGATCAAAGCAACAGCTGTGCCCATAACAGAAAAGGTTCAAGAACACGTAACTATATATGGAATAACTCAAGAGGACTGCTTTGCCCATCTTGACTTGAGCTTCAAGTTTTACGCATTGAGCGAGAACGTTAATGGGGCTTTGGGACAGACCTATGCGAGTAATTATGTGAGCAGGGTCAAGATGGGTGTGGTGATGCCAGTCATATTGGGAGGTGACAAACAATTTGCTTCTTCAAGTCTTTTTGCTATTGATCACTGTGCTGTTGCCCGGTTCAATGGGCATTCTAGTAATTTTACGGAGACTTTCGAGTTTGCCGATCTAATTGTGCAAGTGGAATCAACGGCGGTGAAGTTGTCCGCAAGAGATAAATTTATGTATGAATTTCCTAATTTATTTTTATCAAGAGACGGGTTCAAGTTCTCAAAATAAGAACAATGTAATAAGATCATAATCAACAATTTATTTTTATTTTATTGGTTGAAATCCATAAATTGAGGCTACAAAAATTAGGTTAAAACAATAAAATTTCGCTCCATTGTGATAGCCACTTCTAATAATACTGTATCATTATAAATCAACACTATCATATGGACACTGTTAGAAGTGATTGCTTAGAGAGTTTCATAATTATATCATATTTGAGAGTTGAATTATTTAAAATAACTAGAAAAGAAGTGAGAAAGTATAAGATAATTTTATGTCAAATATATTTCGTTGTCTCGATGTAAAGTGTTTGATAGAAGTCTTAAACCAACAGTACATTTTTTTGGTTGAATTCAATTAAAAATCATATTGTCTTTATCAGTAATGTTTTTAGGATATATATTTTAATAATAAAAAAGATTAATGAATTATGGGTGTACAAATAAGATTATGGGTGGCAATTAATATTGGCACCCTCACATTAATTAATTGCTGCGTTAATTGTTCATTTTATTTTATGTTATTTTCAAGAAGAGTTTGACTACTTTACTATTAGGCGACCTTATATCCATCAATTATATAACTAATCTATTGTAAAGTAGTTATTGAAGTCAATTCTATGATTGTAATTATTAGATAAAGTTATCTAACAAATACAGTAGATAAATTCTTTAATTATTATATAAACTTAGTGACATACAGTTATAAAAATGTTTTTTAATATGTAGTTTTTTAATTAAATCGTGGATTTCTTTAAAGAGAAATCAAACCTGAATGGTTTTTTTTTTTTTTCCCCCATTTGATCAAACCTGAAGTTAAGAGAAAATCTATTACAAAATGGGGACTCTAACCCCACAAGAATCTATCTAGCAATAAATTTTCACTTGTTTTTTCTTATAGTACTAAATTCAAATTTTTGTATTAAAGATTCTTTGTAAATTTACATAGTGGAACACGTTATTATGATAATTTATTCATAAAATGTTTATATAATTTTTTCTTTAATTGTTGGATTTTTATTTTTTTGTGATAGAATAATTTTTGAATTAATAATCAAACAAAAAAAAATTTAAAATGTAACTTTTTCAAAAAAAAATAATAATTTTTTTTATCGAGTACAATTATAATGGCAATTTAAAGAATTTATATAACAATTACAATAATAGCATTTTTTCCCTAATTAACATAACATCGTTTAATTGTCATAAAAATCATATTTTATAGCATTAAAAAATTGAATGCCATAAGGAGAAAAATTTTAATAATATAGATAGACATGACATGCAATTCAGTGCTATTGTTTAGCTTCATAGTATTCATCTATTATAATTACATTTGATATTTTTCGTAATTGTAGTTTGTAGTTGTATACTTCTTTATTCATCAAGGTGATGAATGTTCAATTTTCATCAAATATACTTTACAAGTTTGTATTAGTAGTTTTTTCTTTTATTATAGCACTGTTATCTTTTGATTATGAGATTAGATTGTTCGGGGTATACAAGTAATGATAATATTGCAAGATTATGGCAAGCCTTTTATTATTTGATTTCAATTTAATAAAAAAAGAAAAACATTATGCAATCAAATCATTGTTAATGGGACAAGGGGGTTATAGAAATGCTCAAAAGGGTACAATTGGCTAAAAAGCTGGTCTTTTTTTGGTTTTGTTGAGTGGATTGGTATAACAATGGCGAATCTAATATTTTTTAAAAATCTACATCTCTTACAACTGCTTTAATAATATGTTCAATTATTTTTTTTGTGAAAGTTGATTTAAAGTATCTCACAGCCACTTTTTAACTAATATATTTGATGTCATGATACAGTGTAAGAAAAAGAAATAATTAATGATTGTGTGAACAAATCCATGTCATGTGAACATATTTTGACTAAATAACAAAAATTAATCATTTTGATCACTGAGACGATCGATAAATGTTTTGTATTTAAAGTTATAGTTAATAATTATGCAATCAAATCTTTGTTATCTAAACAGTTTTGACTTAATATAACTATTCTATTATAATGATCTTAATTATACAATGTAAAAAAGTAAAAAGAAAGAAAAGAAAAAAAAAACTTAAAAGAATAGAAGAGTGAACCTTTGTCTTCCTAGTAGTTTTGACAAAAAGAAAATCCATTGTAACTACTACTTATGACTCTTATACATGGAAAAATGAAATCTATATCCATAACTATAAGTTACATAACTGAATGATTACATTATCAAAATCTATGCTCAAATTTATTTAATTTTATATAACATGATTTTATGTACTACTTAAGCTCTTTTCAAAAAGTAAAAGGAAAAAAAGAACAAAACTACTTAATAAGATGGTTAATACATACATACATTACATACATTATACAAAACTATTATTTTCACACTATTAATAGAAATTAGCATTAAAAGAGCCCCACAATAGTTTTTCAAATATTTATGTGACATTATAATCTTTGAATTCTACAAAACAACAATTGAGGTAAAATTTCAGATGAACATTTTACAGCTGTTGAGTGGTTATAACTGTTATTTTTGATAAAGATAGGGGTAGAGTTCAAAAGGAACACACCAAAAACTTCAATGTCCCAGCTCTAACTTTTTATATATGACAGTTACACTCAGTTTGTGCTGCCAAATAAACATAATAATTAAAAAAGAACCTCCTCTCTATAAATCCCCCTTACTTTTTGACTCATTTCATGAACTCAATTTCGATCTCTCAAAAGAAAAATCTCTCTGGAAAATGTCCTTGCATGCACAGAGAAATCGTCTACGCTCCATCATTCAATCAATGTATGACGAGGTATCAAATCTCTCTCATGTATAAATATACATTATATACATCTTAATTTTGTTTCTGTTAAATGTAAAGAAATAATGTTTATTTCACAATAATACAATGTACAATATCAGACCTATTTATAGGCTAAGAGACAAAATACAAAAATGGTACTTAGAATAAAATATTACAATAATGGTAATAAAATATGTCTCAATAATGATTTATTGCTATATATTTAACATCCCCTCGCAAACTCAAGATGGCGAGATGGAGCCAGCTTGAGTTTGCGAGGGGATGTTAATATATAGCAATAAATCATTATTGAGACATATTTTTATTACCATTATTGTAATATTTTATTCTAAGTACCATTTTTGTATTTTGTCTCTTAGCCTATAAATAGGTCTGATATTGTACATTGTAATTATTGTGAAATAAACATTATTTCTTTACATTTAACAGAAACAAAATTAAGATGTATAAATGTGTATATTATACATGAGAGAGATTTGATACCTCGTCATACATTGATTGAATGATGGAGCGTAGACGATTTCTCTGTGCATGCAAGGACATTTTCCAGAGAGATTTTTCTTTTGAGAGATCGAAATTGAGTTCATGAAATGAGTCAAAAAGTAAGGGTGATTTTATAGAGAGGAGGTTCTTGTTTAATTATTATGTTATTTGGCAGCACAAACTGAGTGTAACTGTCATATATAAAAAGTTAGAGCTGGACATTGAAGTTTTTGGTGTGTTCCTTTTGAACTCTACCCCTATCTTTATCAAAAATAACAGTTATACCATCAACAGCTGTAAAATTTCATCTGAAATTTTACCTCAATTGTTTTTGTAGAATTCAAAGATTATAATGTCACATAAATATTTTGAAAAACTTTGGGGCTCTTTTAATGCTAATTTCTATTAATAGGTGAAATAATAGTTTGTATAATGTATGTATGTATGTAGTTTAACCATCTTAATTAAGTAGTTTTTTCTTTTTTCCTTTTTACTTTTTTGAAAAGATCTTAAGTAGTACATAAAATCATGTTATATAAAATTTAAATAAATTTGAGCATAGATTTTGATAATGTATCATTCAGTTATGTAACTTATAGTTATGGATATAGATGTCATTTTTCCATGTATAAGAGTCATAATTAGTAGTTAAATGGATTTTCTTTTTTGTCAAAACTACTAGGAAGACAAAGGTTCACTCTTCTATTCTTTTAAGGTTTTTTTCTTTTCTTTTCTTTTACTTTTTTACATTGTATAATTAAGATCATTATAATAGAATAGTTATTTAAGTCAAAACTGTTTAGATAACAAAGATTTGATTGCATAATTATTAACTATAACTTTTAAATACAAAACATTTATCGATCGTCTCAGTGATCAAAATGATTAATTTTGTTATTTAGTCAAATATTGTTCACATGACATGGATTTGTTCACACAATCATTAATTATTTCTTTTTCTTACACTGTATCATGACATCAAATATTAGTTAAAAAGTGGCTGTGAGATACTTTAAATCAATTTCACAAAAAATAATTGAACATTATTATTAAAGCAGTTGCAAGAGATGTAGATTTTTAAAAAATATTAGATTGGCCATTGTTATACCAATCCAACTCAACAAAACCAAAAAAGACCAGCTTTTTTAGCCAATTGTACCCTTTTGAGCATTTCTATAACCCCTTGTCCCATTAACAATGATTTGATTGCATAATGTTTTTCTTTTTTTATTAAATTGAAATCAAATAATAAAAGGCTTGCCATAATCTCGCAATATTATCATTACTTGTATAACCCCGAACATCTAATCTCATAATCAAAAATAACAGTTCCTATAATAAAAAGAAAAAACTACTAATACAAACTTGTAAAGTATATTTGATGAAAATTGAACATTCATCACCTTGATGAATAAAGAAGTATACAACTACAACTACAATTACGAAAAATATCAAATGTAATTATAATAGATGAATACTATGAAGCTAAACAATAGCACTGAATTGCATGTCATGTCTATCTATATTATTAAAATTTTTCTCCTTATGGCATTCAATTTTTTAATGCTATAAAATATGATTTTTATGACAATTAAACGATGTTATGTTATTAGGGAAAAAATGCTATTATTGTAATTGTGTATATAAATTCTTAAATTGGCCATTATAATTGTACCCGATAAAAAAAAAATTATTTTTATTTTTAGAAAAAGTTACATTTTAATGTTTTTATTTGATTATTAATTCAAAAATTATTCGAATCACAAAAAATAAAAATCCAACAATTAAAGAAAAATTATAAACATTTTATGATAAATTATCATAATAACGTGTTGCCACTATGTAAAATTACAAAGAAATCTTTAAATACAAAAAATTGAATTTATTACTATAAGAAAAAACAAGTGAAAATTTATTGCTAGATAGATTTTTGTGGGTTAGAGTCCCCATTTTGTAATAGATTTTCTCTTAACTTCAGGTTTGATCAAATGGGGAAAAAAAAAAAAACCTTCAGGTTTGATTTCTCTTTAAAGAAATCCAATATTTAATTAAAAAACTACATATTAAAAAACAATTTTATAATTGTATGTCACTAAGTTTTATATAATATTAAAGAATTTATCTACTGTATTTATTATATATCGTATTCAATAATTACAATCATTAAATTGACTTCATAACTACTCTTATAATCAATATAGTTAATATAATTGATGGATATAAGGTCGCCTAATAATAAAGTAGTCAAACTCTTATTAAAAATAACATAAAATATAATGAACAATTAACGCAGCAATTAATTAATGTGAGGGTGCCAATATTAATGGCCACCCCATAAACTTATTTGTACACCCATAATTCATTAATCTTTATTATTATGTAAAATATATATCCTAAAAACATTACTATAAAGACAATATAATTTTTAATTGAATTCAACCAAAAAAAAATGTACTGTTGGTTTAAGACTTCTATCAAACACTTTACATCGAGACAACGAAATATATTTGACATAAAAATTATCTTATACTTGCTCACTTCTTTTCTAGTTATTTTAAATAATTCAACTCTCAAATATGATATAATTATGAAACCTCTCTAAGCAATTCACTTCTAACAGTGTCCATATGACAGTGTTGATTTATAATGATACAGTATTATAGAAGTGGCTATCACAATGGAGCGAAATTTTATTGTTTTAAACCTAATTTTGTAGCCTCAATTTATGGATTTCAACCAATAAAATAAAAATAAATTGTTGATTATGATCTTATTACATATGTTCTTCTTTTGAGAACTTGAACCCGTCTCTTGAGAAAAATAAATTAGGAAATTCATACATAAATTTATCTCTTGCGGACAACTTCACCGCCGTTGATTCCACTTGCACAATTTAGATCGGCAAACTCGAAAGTCTCCGTAAAATTACTAGAATGCCCATTGAACCGGGCAACAGCACAGTGATCAATAGCAAAAAGACTTGAAGAAGCAAATTGTTTGTCACCTCCCAATATACTGGCATCACCACACCCATCTTGACCCTGCTCACATAATTACTCGCATAGGTCTGTCCCAAAGCCCCATTAAACGTTCTCCGCTCAAATGCGTAAAACTTGAAGCTCAAGTCAAGATGGGCAAAGCAGTCCTCTTGAGTTATTCCATATATAGTTACGTGTTCTTGAACCTTTTTCTGTTATGGGCACAGCTGTTGCTTTGATCTTGAAAACATTTCGACTTCGATTTGTACAGAGTTGATGTTGCCAGACCTTGTGATGGTGACAAGTGAGGATGATGTTGTAGACTTGCCACTTGTTGCCTTCACCGTCGGATAGGGTTATAGGTTGTTCGTCGAAGGCAAGTGAGAGGGCAGCGGTCGCTGAATCATCCCAAGTGGAGGTTTGCGGGGCAACGTTGATGAGGAGTTTTGTGAGTGTTGAAGGGAATGCCGAGAGAGTGGACCCAAGTTGAAGTCTCTTTTCATGTCGTTGTTGCGGCGACAATGAAGTGGGCGGTGAATGTGAAGGTTAGAGTCGGAACAAAGCAGAAGTCTCAGTCTTTTCTGTCGATGGAAGTAGAAGGTGACTCATCTCCGCCGATGAACCGTGGTCTCTTGGCAAACAGCTCCTGGGCTGTTGCTGTCTGCCTCATATGTGCACCATGATATAGATATTGCAACATGAGAATTTTCAACAATATTACTCACTAAAAAGTTAGCATGCAGGTATGTTCATCCCAGAATGGTTGAATTAAGTTTTATGATTTTAAAAAGTTTAAATAAATTTAGATATATTGCACAATTAATAAAAATTACTTAAGTAATATGTAACTTGATGGATCCTAATTAAAATAAAATTTATAAATAAATATTTCATAATAATATGACTCTACTTTCAGTAAATTTCATATAAAATTCTAAATAGATTATAATCTACAAAATCTGTTAACTCTATCAAAATCGACCATTTAAAAATTCACCAAATTTCATACTGAGATGCACTTTAAAAGTAGGAAGACTTTCAAATTAGGAAGTAAATTGAAGTAATGCCTAAAAAGATGAAACTTAGTGCAGACAGGACTACAGGTGACACAATCAACCTCACACAGTGATCAGGGCAGCCACTAGGGACAGCTTAGCTCCATGCCATAGCAATGAGGAAAGTTCTTGTTTCTTGGACTTTACTCGAATGGCGCCCGCCTAATCCGATGATGGCCCGCTTGAGGCAGGAGGTGGTGGCGGAAACCAAGATGGAGGAGTGGAGGAGGAGGTGGTGGAGGAAAAGTTTTGGGAGGTGGAGGTGGTGAACGCCATCTAACTTCGGGTGGTGATGGTGGGGAAGGAACTGGTTGACATGTGGCACAATCAACAACGCAAGTTCTAAAGCAAGAATCTAAGCAGTGGAGGTCTTGACAATAACAATTAGGCTTCGTTTGGCACACGAGATTGAAATAGAATAGAATTGATTGAATTAGAATGAAATAAATTACATTAGATTGGAACAAAAAATCATCATCTCATATTTGATAGAACTTGAGATTAGATTAAAAATTATATCATATCGTATTTGGTGTAGTTTGGGATTGGATTAAAATAAAATTAATTTAAAATTTTATTATATAAAATTAATTTTATAAAAAATCTTGGGATAAATCCAATTTCCCCCTGTAGTTTGATATAATCGCTATGGACCCCCTTATAGTTTGGCATAATCCCATTTTTCCCCTTCTGTTAATTCTATTACTGAACAGTATACCCTGACATTGACAGTATGCACAAAGACGGTCTTGCCCCTCATATTATAGACAAAACAAATTATCAAAAAAACTAAAATAAAAATGAAAAAAAAAAACATTCCTATTCATTTTTCGGTGACTGAAAACCCATTTTCTGGGTTCCCAGCAGCTAGAATCTGCTTGGAACTAATCTTCATCAGCAGCATCAAACAGATAAACACAGAAACATAAACATTTAATCACACACAAACATCAATATCATCACCATACATCAGCACAATTACACCAACATTTAATCACCACAAACATCATATGGTTCGATTTCGAACCCAGAAATTCACGTCTGGGTTCGAAGTCAAACCCAGATGTTCGCATCTAGGTTCGATTTTGAACCCATACCGAGCTTCGGGTTTGAAAGCAAACCCAAACGCTCGCATCTGGGTTCGACTTCGAACCCAAACGCTCGCATCGAACCCAGATGCGAGCGTCTGGTTCGAAGTCGAACCCAGATGCGAGCTTCTGGGTCCAGTCGACCAGATGCGAGCTTCTGGGTTCAGAAGTCGAACGCAGAAGCTCGAGTCTGGGTTCGATTTCGAACCCCAGATGTAGGGGTTTGAGAAGGGGAAGGAGAAGAAGAAAAAGAAGAAGAGACTGGAGAGATGAGGGGATGGCGGCAGGGCAAAGAGCGGAGGAGGGAGGGCGATCGCATCGGAGATCAGAGAGAGAGAAAAAGATAGAGAAGAGGAGAGAAAGAGAGAGCTGCTCCTTTTTATTTTTTTTTTGTTTTTTTTTTAATTATGTCCACCGTCATCATGTTGATGGACGGTGGACATAATTTTTTAAAAATTATTAATAAATTTATACTTTTTATTTTGTTATTTTTATATTTTAATTATTTTAAAAAAATATAATCTATTTTATTTGAATTGACAGTTTTAACCATTTTAGTTAAAGGTCAAACATTGATTCTTAACGTCCAGTTCACAGTAAGGTATATTTGACCATTTTAATAACAAGAGAGGGTTTTTTGATTATTTTTATAAACTAGAGGGGAGTTTATAGTGATTTTTTTTAAGGTAGAGGGTTTTTTGACTATTATATCAAACTACAAGGGAGAAATTAGATTTATCCCAAAAATCTTTAAAAAAATAAATCAAACATCATCTCTTACAATTCATCAATATCAAAAACCCCGCTTCATTAATATCATCATCTCTTACAATTCAGCATCATCACCACAGATCATCATATCATTCATGTCATTCATCAACATCATCATCTCCCACAACAACAACATCATCAATAACATTAAATCATCATAATATTAACAAAAAACAAAACAAAACAAAAACTCAAAATAAAATGGTTCTGGGTTCGTGACCCATAACCGATCCAGTTCTAAGTCGTCGCAGCCAGCACCCTATTCGATTCTAGATTTGGCGAACCCAAAACCAACTAGTTCTATGTTCGTGCCTAACTTAGAAAAAAAAAAAAAAAAGAAGAAGAAGAAGAAGAAAGAAGAGTGGGTAAGATGTTTTATGGATGTTTGATGAGAGAATGAATGTAGGTGAGAGAAAGAGAGATAAATGGACAAAAGAGGAAGAAGAGTGAAAATGAAATCTCATCCACCCAATGGCATGGTTGTGGTTGGGATTGAAGAATCTCGAAACAATCAGACATGAGTGGAGGAAGAATCTCAATCGCGTTCATTCCAATTGATATCTAAACATGACATTTAAGGAGTTTGAGATTTTTGAATGTCAAACTCACTCTCAATCCCATGCACCAAACATACCCTTGGGGTACTTCTTATCCTTGCATTTCACTTTCTTAGGCTTCTTTGGAAATCCTTCTGCCACCCCCACAACCACCATGGACATTAGCTAGGAGGAATAAGTATAACCACTGGCTAAATCTTGCCGTAATTAAATAATAAAGCTACTTGATTCTAGAACAATTTAACTTGGAGATATCAATGTCTGTACTTATGTAGTGCATCTGTGGCCTGGGCCTCATCTTATAGTGGTTTTCTTATAGGACTTCATTAGGTAATGTGGCCTGAAATCTAGCATAGATTATCATTTATCACTTCCTGAATCTTTTGCGCAACTGGTTTAGTGTTCTTTACTTCATACGATATCTCTTGGCGATTTCTTATGGACGGTTTAGGACTCAGAAGTCAACTTCTTCAAATCCTGTTATCTATTTTAATTGGCTTCCTCACTTTACACTTGCAGTACATTGTAGATTGTTTTGCAAACGAAAATTGTTATATATGTGTCTTTGACTTTAAGACCAAAGAGTTGAAGTGGTGGCATCTATAGTCTGATTACTAATTATACCCATAGTGACCCTCAATCACCACGATGCTCATTTGTCTACGTGGGGCTTAGCTTTGCTCCCGGAAGGGAGTGGCAGAGGCTGGATGCTATCGTGTTTCCCTTGAACCGCAGGTCTAAGACAGAGATTTAAGACAGACTGAGTTTGGAGGAGATGTGATACTGAATTTTTTTCTTGAACACAATGGCAAGGTGGGGTTCAGGTTTGAACCAAGACCTATAGGGTTTGTACGCATTCCCTTCTAAGGTAATAGCTCAGACAAATTCTAGGGTGTATGATGTTGATACTAGGATACATCCTCTCCTCACCACTCTGCATGAAAGTAAATATATAAAATAAAGATAAGATAACAATGCCTTCAAAAACAAAAATAAGGAACAACGAATGTCAGATGTTAGAGTACTTGTACCGATTCAGAACCTACCACACCAAATTGCCAAATTGTATTAACCAATTATTTAAAAAATTATAGCCATTCTATCATACTCCAATAAATCAAGTAATTTTCTAATTCAAGTGACCAGGTTCGCAACTTCTGAACCTGGGCTATATATAGTTCTCCAGTGATACTCCAATGGTTCTTTACAACTCTACCTTCAAAAAAATGTAAAAAAGTTCCTTACAACTGTGAATATTGGCCTGTGGAGTAACGGAAGTCGGTTGCCAAAATGGAAGTGCCGCATGTCGTTAATTTTAAGCAGGATTTAAGCCAACCAAACACCAATTCTATGCATTTCTGTTACTGACAATCATTTTTACTAAAGCAGCCCCAAAGTAAATTAGCAGGAGCTTCGGACCGGATCCACGCAAACGATTAGATTTGGGCTTTGTAACCGTGGGTGGGTTAGAGTGATTTTACTGTGTAAGAATGGACTACTGCTACTCAGTTCGGGCAAAGTAAGTAACATTATTTGCACCCCTCAAAAACTGTATCTACACCCCTTTAATTAGTTGACCCAATAAAAATATTTATAATTTTTTATTAGAATATTCACCCAATAATACCAACAATATTCTTAAACCCTTTTTTGTTAAATAACTCCATTAATAATAAATTTTGATTTTTCGAAAACAAAAGCAACCAAAACAAAGATTGGGTCATGTGTCCAGAAGCATTAAAATTATTACACATAATTTATCAAAAGCAAAACAGAGTAGCCGATCTGGTGGCTTTAAATGCACAAGTAAAGATTCTGCTTTGATGAGTTTTTGAAATTAAGAGGAAAATAAGATTAGAAAGTAGAAGAGAAGGTGAGAATCGAGACACAGAGAGAAGAACGAAAATAGAAGTAAATATATGTTAAAAAAAAAAAAAAGAAAAAAAGTCAATTAACTAAAAGCTTTTACTACCACTAATGAAGGGTAAAATGACCGGCTTTTTATTTGGTATAAAAGAATAAAAAAAATAAAGTCAACTTATTTAAATAAAGACCCCACCTCGGTGGCAAACACACTTGCAATTGCCTTCGTCAATGAATTGCGTGTGAGTTCAAGTACTTGACTGCACAAAATTGATCAATTACCAGATGACCCTATTCTATGTGTGGATAAATTATATTTAAATTTTTTAAGGTTACAAGGGCGGTTTTTTCCTTGTAGAATATGATAATTTGAAATAAAGTTATTATGATCAGAGTTATGTTATAGTGTTCTATGTTAGTGGTTCTAGTAATTATAATTTATATGAGTAATAATAAAAAATATATATAATAATATACAAATCAAATTAAATTGCACGGCTTAACTTTTGTATCGAAATTTCTTTCTATATGCTCTAAACATGATCGTTTAATTTCTTCAAAAAAAAAAAGGAAAACATAATCGTTTGATTAATATAAATTACTGGTTTTTAAAAACTTAAAAGAATGAATAAAGGACCATGTGCGTCAGTGGAATGCATGTCATCTGATCGGTAGCCGACTAGAAGCTTAGACAAAGCCGTAACCTGTAAAGCAAAAAAAAAATTTTTTATGGCTCTCACTTTCTACCAAGTCAGAATATACATTATTATATTGAGAATGGTGACCATTCTAAAGTTTGATACCGTCAGCAATGAGTGGATTACTAAAAAGAATTGCAATCAATTTTTCAAGTAAGTTGTTGTTATTGAAATTGAACGCCATGAACCGATCCACTGGCATATTCACACGTTTAACCTTATCACTGTATCATATTATAATATCAATTGTCTCCGTGATTCAAGGTGCATAGTAGCCATGAATAATCTATTTTATAATTCAATTGCACACCGATAACGCTACAACCGCTACCTCCACTCATTTAGATATTCTTCCCATAAAAATCTTCAAGGTTCTTGATATTAATTAATTGGCATTGACATTTTATGCTCTACAGATTCATTCCCTTCAATTTGCTAGCCAATTCTTGGAGATTAGCTTATCGTTTTTCATGATGCATGTTCTTAATTATTTACGTGTCTTGCACTTCAATTTCTAGCTTCGTTTTCACGTTAATTGTTTTCTAAGGTTTAAGGCTAATTACGTTCTATATTTAAATGTATAACTTTTTATATTTTGATTAATTAATCTTTTTTTTTATTGTTAGAGATAATTAATTATTAAGTATCAGCATTTTCTGCTTCATAATCTAAATACAATTAGAGGAGTTGGCAAACCAGGTAATTAATGTTTGTAAGTTTAGTGTTCCTAATTTTGGTATAGTTTTAATGAATTTTCATATTTAAAAAAAATCTAAATATAGTTTGTAGAAGTTAAAACGTTATAATTAATATTGTTGGTACGAATTAATTATAATTTCAGATTGGGTGGTCCTCGGCTATGGCTGCAATATCATTTCATCTATTGTCGGCTGCGGACTTCTCTTGTTTTATGCTGTATAAAAGTTAATTGAGTTGGAATATTCCGAGCAAGTCATGAGCCGCGCGTGTTTGAGAATTTGTAGACAGATTATCTGCACTTGATTCGTTATTTGTGATATATATATATAGATACAGATATCAACTCTGTTTTTGTGCACCTTTTATGACAGGCACTGTGTACGTAGCTTCTAAAATTTAATACCCACAAAACTGCAAAAGTGGTAAATTTTGAATTATTTAATTTAATTCTGCGATCTCCAAATGTGTTACAATATAATTAAACAGGTCTTACAAGTTTGCGAACCACTGGCATCCACGAGACCGTAAAGTTAAAATTTTAAGGGTTTTTTTTTTCTCTTATTATTATTTTTTTACGTTAATTGCAATGTAACTGAAGTTTGCGCTCAAGTTTTGTAACTTGTGACACAGTACATGCTGATCTATAAAATAGAAATTTCTTTTTTCAAAAATATTAATGCGATGTACCGGCTCGAATTAGATACATTAATAAATTGAATGAATGTTTTGCTATCACCAATCACATTAAGCAATAGTTAAAGTTGACAATTATTAACAAATGAAATTTCAACACTATTTTTTATATATATATATAAAAAATTCATTAACAATACTAGTGGTCAAAGATTTATCAAGATATATCGAGATTAAACATCATATATTTGTCACGAATATGAGATGAACACCTTATTATTGATACTAATTGTAAAGTCTTGGTAGTTTAACCAGACTTTTAAAGGAAGAGTTTCAAATCAAAGGTTTTGTAGGAATTCACAATTTTGAACAATAGTAATGTTAAAGATTTCATCTATTGTATTCCAATTTATGATGTATAATCGATAAATTATCGAGAAATTTTTATATGACGCTTAGTTAGTGTGTCACGTTGATGTTGATGTGATATTTCAATAATAACGTAACATATAATATTTATCTTTAATAAAAAATTAATGTTGGTGTAATATTCCAATAACAACATGACACATGCCATAATTTTTTTAAATGAAAATTTTTTCATAAATGAGTAAAAACAACATTAATTTTTTATGAAAGAAAAATATCACGTGTCACGTTATTATTGGAAGGCCAAACCAATATCAGCATGACTCGCCAACTAAACGTCCTATGAAAAATTTTCTTAATAAATTGATATATTTTTCCAATGAAATAAATAATTATTATGAATATTTATTATGCAATCGATAGTTAAGATATAAGGTGAAGTATATCACTAATATTTGGGACAATTAATAGCCGGTGGTTGTGACTTAGTGCACAATTTAACAAGGTTTATTAATTGATAAGCTGAAATTATACTTCTCTTCCCACATCAATGAGGATTATTGACTGGAGGTAATTGTAAAATATATTAGTGAGCTATACAACAAACAGTTTGGCCAATTTTGTTGTTTAAAGTGATGTGATAAATTGATTTGTAACTACATATTGATTATCAGATGATGTATTTAATTTAAACAAAATTTTTGACAGTGTTACATTACTCATATACTCAAACCATAAAAAGTAATGATCAATATTCGTAAGTTTTACCATTTCCTTTCATAGCTTAAATGGTTAATATAATTATCAGTATGTAGAGAAGTATTATATCATGTATGAGAATAGATATATATTTTTTTTTCTAATATAGTAATATTTAAAATTAAATTTAAACTTTTGCATCATATATTATATTTAATTTAAGTGAATCTCGATATATCTTTGAGGATACTGTAAGTAGATTTCTGTCACAGTATAAATATATTCAAAGAAAAAAATCGATAGATCCAACCGACCTCTAATGAATTCGACATAAACGTCAACAAAATAGGAAATTGAAATGCTAATTAATATTTTGTCTTATTTGTTTTTTTTTTTTTTGAAAGTTTGTCTTTTTTGCTTCTTTTTTTTTTTTTTTTTGATTATTGTCTTTTTTGCTTTTAAAAAAGGTAATTGTTTAAATCACGGAACCGATCAGCTAAAAAGGTCTTTTATTAAAAATTGCAATCAAATCTGCGGTAAATTTGCTGGACACGTTGTAAAAGCTTGCAGTCTCGAGTGGGGGCTGTGTGATATTTAAAATTGGTTTCACAAAAAAAAAAATGTTTACTTTGTGAGAAGACATTTGTTCAATGAAGTCGGCTTTCCTTGAAATGGTTATTCCTGCACGATTCATTGTTTTATGTTACTGTCATCATTCTCTTTTTTTTATTATTAGGCTGTCTACGAAATAATCGAGACTAAATGAAATAAAAACGTTAAAGCACAATCTAAAAAATAGTTTTATATAAAAGCGAGTAACTCACGTATGAATGGGAGGAACTAGCCACCTTTTTTTGGTGATAGGGGTACCAAAAACTCATTACCCTTGCAGGGTATAAGTGGTGTGACTGCCATTGCAACTACACACTCTCTTATTTATGTCATCATTTATTTATTTTTTTTTAAATATTAACAAGCTACTCTCTTATTTATGTCATCATTTATTTATTTTTTCAATATATTAACAAGCTATCATATATACTTTTGACATACCTACCACCTACTATTGTAATGATCTGAAATTAAATTATTATTGAATTAAATAAATATTTATATCACCAAATCTATATGTTAACAAGCTATTAAACATTATTTGTGCTAATATATCATAATTAATCTCAAATTTTAAATATTATAGTTGGACTCTTCTTATCAGATTAAGTTTTTGGGGTTGTAACAGTAACTAATAAATATCGAAGTTTGGAGGTCTCTGATTCAAACCCCCCTCTCCCCCTTTATCTAAAATTTGTCCGTTACACATATATACGTTAGGGGCGTTTAACATGTGTTTGTTATCTATTAATTGTCCACGTGCACGTAAGGGGAGGTACTAAGGTTATCATAATTTCAAGTTTTAAATACCATAATCAGACTCTTTACTATCAATTTAAACTTTTGAATCTGATAGTAACTAATAATTTAATCATTATTAATTAGGATTTACATGTTTATTTACAAGGACAAAATCTAGATTTTGCGAAGAATTCTAGTACTAGTATTGTAAATTATATTAAATATGGAAAAATTACACTGACACCTATTTATTTACATTAATAAGGATGATTTAATTATGAAAGGTTAAAATGTTTTTTTAGTGTGTGAGATGATGAATTATGTACCGAAGCAAATCTCACTATGTCACTTTTCTACTCATTTAACATCAAATAAATATAATTTTTTAAAGAAAAATGAGACTAAAGGTTTTACAAAGATATCACCAAACTTTCTCCGGTAGTCCGGTGTCAAGTACTTGGAACTACTCCACACATGATGGAGATTCGCTATCTTCATTTGTGCGTGGAGGATATTGACCTCCACTGCCGGCAGAGGGTTTTGTTTTCAATTTTTACTTCTCTTTTTTTTTAAAAAAAAAAAAAAAGAAAAAGAAAAATTACTATCACCAACTTGAATAATTTTGTATAAAAGATAGGGACAATACTAAGAACCCCTGTTGTTTGACCGAATCACTAAAGACCCTCATATAGTTTGACATAATTCATTTTTTCCTTCTATTAATTCTGTTACCGAAAAGTATATCCTGTCAGTAGTAGTACACAAAAAGATGATCTTACCCCTCATGTTGATGGACAAAAATTAATTGTTAAAAAAATTTAAAAAATAATTAATAGATAAAATAAAAAATAAAAAAATTAACAGTTTATTTTAAATTCCAAAATAGTTTTTAAAAATAGTTAAAATGAAAAAAAAAAAAATCCAGTTTCCAACTATTGAAAACTCATTTTTTGGGTTTTCAACAATTGGATTCAAGCCATAGAATGGTTTCCTTTATTGGGTTTACTTGAAACTAATATCCAACAGAAATATCAAACAAATAAACATAGAAACATAAACATTTAATCACCGCAAACATCAAATATCATCACCAAGACACCAAAACAATTACAACAAATACATTTATTCACAATCTCATGGAAAACAAAACAAACACAAAAACAAGATTTTCATCAGGTCACTGCAAAAACACAAAAAACAATATTTTGAACCCAGATATGAACGTACTATTAATCTTACATTAACGTAAAAATGGGCTAGCTAGGGGTATAATTGGGACTTCTTGAGAAGGTAAGAGTAATTATGATTTTTCAGAATGAGGAATGATCATATCGTTAGTCAACCAAACTCGGTGAATATTTGTGTAGTTTATGCATTAATTGTCGAATACTGCAATTTCGCATATATACAAAGAAAGTGCAATTTCTCTTTAAAATGTACGTTACTTTTAATATCAATGGCATACGTGACGTAGTAAAAATCGATCATTTATTTGCAGCAAGATTGGAAACTTTCTGTTTCTTTGATGCAAGCAAGGTTGGAAATTATTGCGCTAAAAATCATTTTATATGAGTATAGTTAATACATTTTTTTTTTCAAATAATTACAAAGTAATTTTATTATAATCAAATATCTATCGAGTTCTTTTGAAATTAAATATACATATACAACTCGGACTTTACTTTTTTTAATAATGAGAGATATTCATTCACGTATCAGAGAGACAATTCTTCATGAATAAGGATAAATATATATGATAAAACTCAAATTCTTATCATAGCTGTATAGACGAAAATACTAATTACTTAGTACTATAATTGAATGTTTATATTGCCAAACATTTAGATCATATAAATATTTACCTTTGCCCAAGAATGAAATAGAAGATATATAGTTGGTGGTAAAGTTTTCAACGTGCTTCAACTCTCTCACAATTGTCAACCGTCAATCGGTTGATGTTAGACATAAAGTTTTTTATTAGCTATCATGTTAGACATGAAGTTATTGTATTTTTTCAAACATGTAATGAACTCTGTTTTTTAGTGTAAAATGGAGAAATGGAGACGACGGCGCTCACTGTGTGAACATGTAAAAACATGTTAATATTGTTGTTGTCAAGGAGGTCGGCTCGTACATCTTCTTGTCCAAAGACCAAGTAAGATTAATGCACTTGAAGTTGTTTTTCTTTTTTTATTAATTGAATTCCATTATTAAACTTCCAACTTTACGACTCTCAGCCAACTACAACCAGATTATAGAAAGCATGAACCACTAACTAAAGTTAAAAGATAAACTGGGAAAAGAAATCATGTAGTCAAAGTTGAAGATTCTGAACACATCAAACGAAGTTGTCTATAAGCTGTCCCCAAAAACGACGGCTGAATGGATCAAACTTGTTGAATCATATCATGTGTTACAGTTTTTCCAAATATAGCCGGTTCTTATTAATAGAGATTTAATTATTATAACTTTTTACTTTCCATATTCAACTCTATGTCCTCATTCCAACTCTCCCTTTAGGGCATGTTTGTTACGCTGAAATACAAGTGGGATTGAAATTAAAAATTTCTAACCTTTTAGATCCTACATTTGAAGAGCAATGGAAGAGATTCAAAACTCAATCTCAAACTCTCTCATTTTCAGCTCTCAAGAAACGAGCATTTCCAATCAAAATCCCGCATACCAAACATAGTCTTAATGTAACCTATAGTTATTGTTAGACGCACTTTATTGAAATGTATTATATAAAATTGTACTGTATTGTATTTTTTATAAGAATTTACATGTATTTGGTAATAACTGAATCTCTAAGTTATTTGGAGGATAAGAAGATATACAGCCACATATTCTAAGATATGGTGGGTATTTTTTTGTATTGAATAGTATTATATTAAATTTAATAATGTACCTGATTTTGTATTGGAAAGTACGAAGTGTTAGGGTCTGCTAATTGTAACTTCCTATTTAAATTCAACATTTACAAATACGTTTAAATATTAACAAATAAATTTCAAATATTTTAATAAATAAATATTAATTTCAAACTTCTCCTTTGCGTCTCTCTATTAAAACATTAGCTTATATTCCTAAAAAAATTCAAACAAACTTCAATTAATGTCTAAATGATCAAGACAAAGTCGATGATAAGAATGAGATGTTGTCAAAGAGACGAGCTCAAAGGAATCCAGTGCAGTGAATGACAGTCTAAAAAACGTATGGTCTAAGGGCCACATGTGTGGCACATGCGCCTAATAGGAGGCTTACTTTTATGTCGCTGGAAAGATGAGCACAAAGGAATCCCTGGAAGTTGGCTTCATGCTAGAGAAGGTTTGATTTCGAATTTCTATAGTTCTAACAAGTTTTGATGATCTAAAGCAGAAAAAACCCATAAATAGGAGGCTTATTTTTCATTGTCCATGCCTAAATGAGAGTTAAGAGACACCAAAGAAAGTTATGAAGTTAAGTGTTGATTATAATCGGGGTTTGAGATTGGAGAGTTATAATTGTGTTTGTAATCTTAGGTCAAAAATGGTTTATCATTTTTGAAAATAAAAAATGAATGAAAATGTATTCGGTAGCTTGTCTTTTGAAAACGAATGTCAAGGGTTTATTTTGTGATTTTCCCTCCTAGACGGGTGATCAAATCGTAGTGATGGATATTGAAAATCTGCAGTATAATTAATATTTTGAAATAACCTTTACCATTGAATGATCCCCCCTCGGCCCACCTCGCCCACACCCCCTCGGCCCCCCACCGCCTCTCTTGTTTTCTCTTTATATATCTATATATATATTATATAGAATATATATATCTCTATAATGAAAAGAACATAACAACACGTTATTTTCTTAGTGAAATAGTATCTTACTAAAGGCGTCGTTGATAAGAGCTTGAATAAAATAGAATTTCAAATTTTCAACCATGATTTAGTTTAAAATTTAGATTCAACATCAAATTGTCATTTATTGATGCTGAATTATTTAAATAATTATTTAATCGACTTCATTTAAATTTTTCAACCCTTTGAATGGAATATATCATTAACTGAATTATTTATGTATTATTTAATTGACCTTCATTTAATTTGTGGATGAATTTAATCTAACTTACGTTATTATATTGCATTCAGCCGTGAAGTATATATTGACTTAATTATAATGACATTCTTTTGACCAGTCAATTAACTGTTGAGTTACCATCAAGTTGTAAGGGTAGAGGGGCAATGGGGCAATTAGTCTTTTTCTTATTATCATAAATAATTTCCAAAATGAAAATAGTTACCCAATGATATTATGCCATCAGTCATTAACCTTCCAACAAAAAAATTAAAAAATCAAATTAAAACCTAAAGGATTTTATTAACTAAATATAAATTAGAGAAAGAAATAGAAATCGTTTTTTTAATTCCTTTATTGGAGCATCTCAGCTATCTTTGAACCTCATCGCCACTCAAAACCTTCATGGGCTATCACAACCGTCTCCCCATCTCCCACTTCATTAATCTTTTCTTCTTTCTTACTTTATCGCAACAACTGCCAATCCACCTTATCATCAACATCAATTAGAGCGACCTCATCACTGCAGCCAGCACCTAACGTCGGCCTTAGACAACTTCATTTGTGTCAGACGGTTGCATTGGACTCTCAATTAGTGATGAAAGCATTCCATCTCTGATGGAATGGTTCTCCATTAGAGATGGACATTGCTTCATTTGCAACGGAGTGGTCTCCATCAATTTGATGGCAGTGGCGTCCATCTTTGGTGGAATCGATCTCTATTAGGATGGAGGCATTCCATCTCTGATGGAGATCAACTTCGTCATTAGAGATAAAAAATACTCCATCTTTGGATGAAGCTAGTCTCCATCGTCAAGATCTATTCCTCTGTTTTCTTTTTTTTTTTTTTTTTGGTTTTTACTTGAAATTTGATTTGAAAAAAAAAAAAAAAAAAAAGTTTTGGTTAAGTATGGTTGATCATGTTTGACGAAGAAAAATGAGTTTGCATTTGGGTTGAAGGAGATGTGGATTTGGAGGTTGGTTTAAGTTTGGTTATAAAATACGTAATAATTTGAAGCAACTTGGGAAAAAAATTTGTGAATGAAAAAAAAATCTTCAATTTTTTTTTATTAATTAATGAAATATTTTTTAAAAAAAAATCAACTGTAAGGTATTTTTGAATATTAATGAATATTTAATTAAATAATAAAAAATAAATAATATGGGTAATATGGGTATTTTGTCCTGGCTATCATTGAGATGGTAGTAAGCCGTCACTCAATGATGATAGGACATTGGTGCAATTAACTTAATAGTTGAGGGTTCATTATAATTATAGATTAAATTAAAGAAAGTTAGCGCAATTTGCTCTTAATTTTTGAACCCTTTGTATAGAATATATTAAAAAATTTTAAGTTCGTACAAATATACGTGATGATTTGACCGTGTGTATAAAAGACAACAAACAAATTTATGAAAACTTAAAACCTAAAATTTAAGCTTGTTTTTAAAAAAAAACAAGCTTTAATAGTTTTGTTTTTTAATAACAGTCTTGCATCCAAACAAGTGGAAAAAAAAATTGTTATATATGCGCAATCTTATTTATTCGATTTAGATGCATACATACTAGCAATGGGAAAAGAGGTAAATTATAGTTTGATATAACTGCACAAGGTTTTCATATCATCTTCGATTGATGACAACAATCTAACCAGGGCCCGTACAATACGGGTTAAACTAGGAGGCCAATTAATTATAATATAAAAACTAAAGGTACTTTCATCTTTTTCCATCAAGCCATGATCAACATATGCATTTCACAGTAACATGGGCTTTTTTTAAAAAACGAAAACTTCAACTCCGACTAATAAAGCCTTATCTTAAATAGTTGTGTATTTTACTCTTTGAATATATATATATATATATATAAATATTTATAAATTTTATTATTAATATTTTCTAACTTTTTTAAAGTTAGAACGAACCAAAATAATCATCTATTACATTTCTCTTTTAAAACAAATTTTCTCTCTTATTTAATTCAAATGCACGAATAAATTTGATTGATTGTCCGAACATTTTAAAGTTATGAGACATTAATAGTAGAATATTATATATATATAATTATTTACTTATATTTGATGGCAAGATGGTGGAAATTATACTATTAAATTTTTAGAAAAAAAAAAAAAGAGTATTCAACTACCGTGTGTTTTAAATAATATTAATTATCAATTTATTTTTTTTTATTTTATTATAAACCACATACAAAATTTGAAAATCAAACCTCTGAAATATGATACAAAAAACTGCATATGGTAATTCGATTCAGATGAATCTATACTTTTGAACCGAAAGTTTAAAAGTCGATCCTTCCAAAAAATCAGAGCAGAGGTGTACATACGGGCGTGCTACTCTTGAACACTTTTAATGAACTTGGTATATTATTGTTTCTGAAGTGGACCACGACTTTAGTTTTGAATCGATGGGAAAACTAGAACAAGAATTCAATCATCCAGAGGACCATGTTTTGTGGTCCATCCCTGCTCCCACTAAATGTGCTGATTAATTGAACGTTCTCCTGCAAGCAATTCAAACAACATGATCAAAAATAGAATTTGATTATCGCTTATTTAAAACGTGGGCAACATGTAGAGAAAATGTGTGCAGCAGCAGCTATCACATCACAAGTCGGCAAAACTGGAATACCGTATATCCTAGGAGTTAGGCGCACCACAGTGCCTCACTTCATCGAATGACAGCGACCCCATTTCAGCCGCAGCACGATCAAATTCTAGTTTTTCATACTGCGTGTGTATTATAACAGTCGAAGTGGCTGTTGTGCGCTACATGCTAGAATTTGAATTTCTATTCTATAATGTTTTTTCTTTCCACGATAAATACTTAAAATTAATGGTTTAAACACTTTTGTTTTTTTTTTTTTAATTTACCATCAGACTAGTGAGATTAAACTCCTAAATAAGATCTTGAAATTACTACTCTCAAATATGAAAAGAAGACTGTCCATAAAAAATGGAAAGCTACTCACAATTATGAGAGGATAAAATGGAAATACTACTCACAATTGAGAGGATTGAGGATGCAAATCGAATGTATGATCTGATATATGAATAAGGGGACTATACCATTCTATCAACTCAATTTGCCGCAACTTTAGATATTTTATTACATTAATTATCTTTTTAATGAATAGAATATTTTAGAAATTACGATGTTAATGATGAATTTAGTTCAATAATAGTCTTACGTTCTGGATTAATAAAGATATGGACAAAATCAATAAGTGTAATATGACATCATAAAAAAATAAAGGTGAGAAATACAGTAAACTTTTATAATGTATAACTAATTCCTTTTAAATTAATGTAGCTAAATTCTGACATGAATAGATTACTTGATCGTTAATATTAGTAATGTTCACTGGAGCGGGAGGGTAAGAGTAAAATAACAAGCTTCTTAAAATTTCA
>JAIZFV010000148.1:0-57953 GCA_021234005.1 Nephelium lappaceum | reverse complement strand
CCTTCAGTGGCTGTCTTTTGGTTAAAGAGGATGTTTTGTGTAAGTTGGTGCTATTGATTTTCCTTTTGTTCATGTTTCTTTGTTTAAGTTGTATTTTAGATGTTTGGTGGTTGGTTGGAATCAGTGTCGTTGGGCCATTTTCTTGTCTACGACTCGCTCGGTGTTCTTTCTGTTCTTTTTTATATGTGCCTCTGCGGAGGACTACTTCTTATGTATTTGTGTATATTTGGTAGCCCCAAATTTGGGTGTTTTTAGGGTTGTAAGTTGTAGTTCCCAAATTTGGTTTGTTGGTAATGATACTTCCAAAATTTCCAAAAAAAAAAAAAAAAACCCTTACAAATATTTGTACTTTTTGCAAAATTTTTTACTCCGCATTTTTATCATTGTTTTCATAATTCTTTTACACTTCTACTATTAATAGCCTATTGAATCTTATTTCTTCCAGGTGAATTATTTTGATCAATATAGAACCAAATTTTCTTTAAACTGATAACTTAATAAATACATTACATAGAAAGTTTTTAAGAAAAAAGAATAGATGTTGCATTTATTTGTTATTTATTTGATAAACAAAACGAGTGTTTATTTATACATTAATTTCTAATGCTATTATTAGATGTTTAAGTTAGATTTTAACTTATTATTTTTAATATTAGTAAATTTATATTTATTTTTTAAAAAAATTATTTTATACAGTATGAATACAACTATACTCAAATAAATGAAAAAAAAAGAAGAAGATAAATATCTGGGACTTTTTAAATCCAATGTAAGTATAAATAATTAAACTATAAGTTGTTAAGGTTAAAAAAAAAATTATGTAAAAGTTAAAAGATGATGAAGGTAATTTTCCCTCATTTCAATGTGATTATAATATTTTACCAAAAAGGAGTTGAAATTTTCAGTGTAGAGACAAAATAATGCTAACGGCGTTTTGTCAAGTCAAACTAAGAAAAAGGAAAATGGCAATTTGGAAGGAAAAAAAAAAAAAAGTGATTGAGTTTAAGTTTGTAAAAAATATGATAAAGCAACCTCTTCAAAATGGCTCTAAATTTAAGTTAAAAAAGAAAAATATGTATTCAAAGAGTAGCATCCCTATATTTAAGATACTAAGGGTTACAAAGATTAAAAGGATCTTTTAAGCGAGAAACATATAAAGATGAGGCTGGTTAGCCAAGTTTCTAAAGCTAGTTAGGACAAATTTTGAAGCTTCAGTTCTATATTTGCATTTGGATTTGTATGCCCAAAAGATGTATTTGTTATCTAAGTTTACAATTTCAATTCTTTGCTTTTCCAATGGGGTGTCTTTCAAAAAGATGTGAATGTGTGATAAGATAAACAAGTCAAACACCATTGTCAAGATAACCGAAGAAAAAAAAAAAAAAAAAAAAGAGAATGGCAAGAAATAAAAGAAGAGGGAAGACTGGAGAAGCAAGAAGAAATGTACCGGAAAGCTATAGAATATGAACATTGTAGCTAAAACATCATGTACAAATTCAATAAAAAATCATGGTGTTCAACATGCAAAATGACCTCAATTTTATAGTAATTAGTAGAAGCTTAACCTTGAGGCACAAACAACAGTATTAGAAGTTTCAACATCTCTCCAGGAATTAAATTTAAATTTATCATCATCAAATAAACTAGTGGCTTCCTGGCTGACAAATCTCCCTCTTCAATTTTTCTAGTACATAAATCTTCAATTTCATTCACCACTACATCCAAACCACACATTGTATATTTATTCTTCATCTAGTTTCTGAACAAAGCTTAATTTGTTTCTTTACCCAACTTTAGTCCCACTTTCAAGTAAGTTTAGAGAAAAACTTGCCAACCCAATGAACACCCACTAGCTTTAAGATCTAAGGATATAAATGAGTACCATTTTGCTCAAACACTCATCTCTAATATGTGGCTAATGATTTGTATCCATCACATCATTCATATTTACAAGACGGTTTACAAATCACATATTTCATCATTTGAGACGAAATTTAAGTAAAACTCTTTAGCTAAATAGCATTAACTAATTACTCAAACAAATACTGATACTAATAATAATATATATAACTAGTGATTAGAGAAATTAAATAAAATAAAGAACAGAAAAGAAAAGAAAAAGAAAGACACATTTGACCAAGGGATTATATAGCTTTAGAATCTACTACAATTTAATAGTGCTTTCATTCATAAGCATCTAAATCCAACCACTTGCTTGACCTAATACTAGGATTGTAATAAATGTCAGCAATCTATACTTCTCCAATATTTCACCAAACTATAAAGATAAAATCTGAGTCTCTGCCAATTAAGCTTAGAATGGATTCCATTCTCAGAAGTAGAATATGGCCGGAAGCACATGACCTGGAGTCTGATAAAGATGCTTTCCAAAAAGATACACAAAAATAGTTTATTGACAACCTAGAGCTACAAACAAGTAGATAAATGAAACCTTCTGCTGCTCACTCCCGCATCCAGTCTTGCGAACAAATCAAAGCTTGCACAAGGGGTGGATGTAGCGAACTCCGATCATGGTCCAGCACTCTCCTTCCAATGTTAAATGCTGACTCAGATTCAACTTTTGACATGGGAATTCCCAGAATATTTCGTGCCATCATAGATAGGATAGGATACCTCGGAGTGTGAACTTTCCACCAATTTAATACATTAAAATCAACATTCCGAGGAAAGAGAGGTTCTTCCAAGTACTTATCCAAATCTGATTTAGAGCCCTGACCCTGAGAAGTATCATTGAGGAATTTGTCAAACCCCATCAGTCTATCCCTAGACTCCTTTCCAGAACTGGCCAAGCTGCCAGAACTACTACTCACTTGCCAAGCCAGACCTTGTTCAAGAGAAGCTAACGGAGAGCCAATAGAATGCTCATTGTATAATGTCTTAATACATTCGAAAACATCATCAATGAGCTCTGTAGCACTATTGCCATACAATTGTGGATAGTAATATTCCATCAACTTCATCTTGAATCGAGGATCTAACATGGCCGCAACTGCTAAACCCAAGTTGCATTTATCCCAGTACTCATCAAATTTGCTTCTCATTTTCATTGCCAAAGAACTAACGTACTCATCTGGATTCTTGCACCATTCAATCAACTGCAGATGTATATCACAAATCTCAGGAAAATATATATTTGCAGTCAGATACTTGCTCCTTGTGAAAACATTAGTAACTTCAACAAAAAGCTTCAAGCAGCCAATGACGACACTCAATCTCTCCCACTCTAAATCAGATGGGCACATTTTGTAGTCCTGTTCATATTCTTGAAGACGAGAAAACACTTCCCTGTATTCTAATGCATCTTTAAGCATGGAATATGTCGAGTTCCATTGTGATGGATTATCAACACATAAGCACTTTTGACTCTCAACTCCAACTTGTAAAGCCACTTCATTAAATTTTCCTTGCGTCTTTTGTGAACATCGAACAAACCGAATGCTTTCCCTAATCTTAAGGGTTACATCTGAGAGAGCTTCCAGAGCATCTTGAACCATTAGATTGACAACATTTGTTGCACAACGTGCATCAAATAATTGACCATTTAAATAGAGGAATCTGTTCTGAGACAGCCTGTCTTTAATTCTACAGACAATATTGTCACTGCTAGCCCCGCTATCAAATGTCACAGAAAATAGCTTACGGTCTATATCCCAATCCATTAGACATGTCATGATAACTTCTGAATGCATGTCTTCTGTTTGAGAAGGCTCAATCAGAATGAAATTCAAAGTCTTCTTCTTCAATTGCCAATCTTCATCAATATAGTGTGCTGTCAAACGCAAGTACTTAGAATCGCCAGAATCAGCCCAAACATCAGCACTAAGGCTGATTTTTCCAGGTAGTTTGTCCAACATTTCATACACTTTTTGCTTCTCTTTTCCATAGATTTCCATACAATCAGCCTCAATTTTGCTAGATGTCACAAGTTCAAAAAGCGGTTGTAAATTCTTAACAAACACTCTGAATCCAACATGTTCAACCATAGTCAATGGATAGCCATGTAAAATGATCATGCGGGCAAGATCATATCGGCTTCGCCTTTGATCCAAATTATTACTCCCAATGTTAACAGTGTCATCTTTCATCTGCTCTTGATCATATTTAACATTCACAATGCTAAGCACTTCATCCTTTTTCTGATCCTGATCTACATTCACAAGGGCAAGGGTTCCTTCCTTTTTCTTTCCCCTTGATGTACAGTATTGAGCTATGCCATGATTAGTTCTTCTCTGACACCTAATTAAATGGTTCCTCAAATGTGACGTTCCACTAGTACTAGATCCACTAAGTTTCTTTTTACAATGCCTACAAACAGCCACACAAGTATCACCCTTTTTCACCCGATCAAAATCATTCCAAACGACAGATTTCAATCTGCTAGAATTGATTATAACAGCATCTGACATATCCATGGCAGGAATCTGATAATTTAACAAAAACACATAAAATGCATCATTAACATATAAAAGCACAACAGAATGAAACTATAACAATATTTCTGCTATTACAAAATCAGCAACATATCCAGGATGATGAAACCAGTCACAATCCTAAATATTTAAAAAGAAGAAGTAGAATAAGAATGCAAGGGATACTGCAAGGTATATTCAAAAAATATATATCAAAACTTTTCTAATTTTTCACAAGAAACAGGCCTTTTCCTTTGAAATTTGGTCAGGGAAGACTAACAAAAAGGAGTTCATCAAAACATTTATCATGTCTTTCAACGAATCTTACAATTATATCAGGTTTTCTACGAGACACCAAAAGGTCTCAGAATCATTAAAGATTTCCACAGCTATCAACCAAGAATAAGATGGCCTGAGAATAATAAGAATGACTTAAAAATGATTGAAAAAAATTAACATCCCAATAGCAATTTTTGACTGTCGAATCATCCAAACAGGTAAAAGGTTGAACGGTCCAAAATTTTGTACCCTGATTATCTAGTACATTTAACTACTTCCTTTTCCCCACAATATATGGTTTTGGGGTGATTCAGAAGCCATGCAAACATATGAGAAGATTGACGTGAGCAAAACTAATAAGCCTTCATCAATCGTCATAATAAAACACCGCATCCCATTCACTTAAAGCTTCTTGTGTCTTATTACAAATAACTTTATGCAAACAGAAATTCAATCATGCTTTGCAATTCAAAGCTACTTTCATTGCCAAGATAGGATTACAGGGAAACAGATATAAATTAAGTATCCACCACAGCAACATAAACTCCATTCTACGTAACACGAAAGACAGCACTGTCAGAAACGCTATTAGAATTAGATTTGCATAGCGTGTCATTGTTCACATTAGGCCCATTCAATCACGCCGAGCTTTCCATCCTAATATAAGAAATGCATTTCATAAACTTTTAACAAGAAGCATTATTTTCATCTCATTTCCAGCTTGTAGAATTCAACATGCACTTAATTCATTTCCACTAACACTTATTCCAGCATATGCATCTTAAATTGTTTCTAATCTACTCTTCTGTTAGCATAAAAAAATGCAGAAACAATTGTCTCTATAAACATGTTACCAAAAAAACGTCCACTTTCATATCTATCAACATTTCTTGAAAAACAATAAAATAGGAACAATTAACTACATCCACAGAACCAAACATGTTATAAAGCCAAACAAGTTGACATTGATAAGCATAAGCTAAAATTATTTTTCAGACAAGTTAATCAATCCAGCACTCAACTACTTCATGGAAACCAAACATGTTAACATCAAATAGATATAATTACATTCAACACAATGACAACTGCACTGCAATTCAATTCAAAATTTCAGGTAACAAATAATACATCAAAATTACGATTCTGCACAATAATTTCCATGAGGCTACCCGGGTCAGACAATTACCGACCCAGATACGTGAATTGAGACAAGCACACAGCATAGCGGGTCGACCCGGAAAATCAAAACAACCGGAGGAAATTAACGTAACCCAGGGTCTCTGGTTCTCTGCCGAATCGGACGGTCAGGATCCGAGAGACCCAATAGAGATCAAACGGGTTATAACCGACTGGGTCAGAAAACCGATTCAAAACCCGGTGGGTCCGGATCGGAATTAAAACTAGAGGTCGGAATCGGAAAAAGACTTCGATTTCAATGCAAATACAAGAAACAGAAAAATAAACAAAGAGATCATTAGGGTTTCGGAGCTTACAGTGAATTGCGAAAGTGAGAATTGCAGAGAGACCCGTATTTGGGTTCGGTTAGGGTTTGTTTGTGGTTTTTGCGGCCAAAGGAGAGGAAGTGAGGATTATAAGTTGGGGGGCAAATGTGGAAAATCAACGCTGTTTCGGTGTTACTATAACCTAAACCATTCGGGGAAACGGATGCCCGATTCCTAAATGACTAATATGCCCTTGACCATTCATGAGAGGTTTTTACATCTGTTTATTACTGTTTACAGTATTGTTATTGTCCTTGTCCCCCGCCTGTCACGCTTCCTCGCCCCAGTCTTTGATTAATCTTTAAAGCAAATTTAAATCCGAATATATAATTTTAAATTTAAAAACAAGGTGCAATAAATAAAATATTTTTAATGAGAAAATGTTAATGCAAATAATAGTATTTGTTTAGTTATGCATATGAAAAATAAAAGTGAATTGTTCTATGATTATTTTCAATAGTTTGATTTTATAAATTTAATTGTATGTCGATATTAAATTATTAAGATATAAATTAATATAATTTTTTGAGTTACAAACAAAAATTGATCTAAAAAGGAAGTGTCACATCATTTGTGTTACAAAAAACTTAAAGGATCATTCGTATGCCAAAGTTTTGATTTTGGACAAAAATAACCTTTGAAAATAAAAATAACTTCTCTTCCGCCTCTAGTCATCTTCTCCAATGTTCAATATCTTCTATGATGGAATCTCTTTCTTCTCTAGTCAGTGTCTTTCGTATTTCACTTCTTCTTCTTATTTCTTCCTCTTCCTTCTTTCTTCTCATTTTTTCCTCTTCTTCTTTCTTCTCCTTTTATCTTTATCTTCCTTCTCTAACAAGAAGTATGAAGCTATTAGTAAAAAATAAGGACCTATAGATTTGCATATTCGTAATAGTGTATCGTAGTGACTCACAACACACTACCATGAGTCACATCATATTGCCTTGCCGTAATTCATAGCTCATTACCATGAGTCGCAACAATTTCCACTATTATACCTCACGGTTATGGACCTACAAATCTACAAGTCTACTTTTCCAACAAGAAGCTTTGTGCTCCTCATCAAAGCAGGAAGAAGAAGCAAAAAAGAGAATACAGAACAAGGAAGAAGAAGAAGAAGAATTGGCAAGAAGAAGAAGACAAAGAATAATGATGTTGATAAAGAAAGAAAAAATTGAGGAGTAGAAGAGGTACTAGATGGAGAAGAGAGAAATTCTCCTAGAGAAGAAGTTAAACATCAAAGCAGATGAATGAAGGTGGAAGAGAAAGAGAAGTAAAAGTATTTTTGTCCAATTTATATAGGATGGGATACAAATGATATTTTAAGTTCTTTGGAACACTTATGAAGCATTCCTATATTTTTAGGCCTTGCTCTAGTATTTTCACTAATTTTATTATTTTACAATATAAACTAGTATATATAAAAATGAATATAATCACTTTCTTGATTACTACCAATATAAAAGCTTATTTAAACTTGATCGGTAAATTCAAAAAAACATATTAAAAATCATATTTGGATTATTCGAATCCATTCCAATTGCCACCACTACGCAATTATCACGGTTGCCATCATTAGAAATCACGATCGAAAGAGTACCAGTAATTGATACCTGATATGTTTCTCCCTAAGGAGGAGGCGAGAACTTCCTCAATTTTTTCATTGGGATGGAGGACCGATATCCTCTAGCGAGGTAGACATAGAAGTCAACATATGGTTAATCCTAAGATGACAAGGAGTCGGGTTCGGATTGGTTTGGCAAAATCCACCCTCATGCGGTCATGCCCACTAATTTTTTTTCACACTTGCACTCGCAAAATCTTAAAGGTTTGGGTTTGGATGCAAGACTCACATGTTCGGGTGAAACTCATATTCCACCAGAGAACCCACAAAAATTTTTAAAAAATTATTAAAGCCGATTTAAATTTATATCCTCAAATATAACCAAATAACCAAAATTTATATTGTTTTCAAATCCTAATAACATCAATATAAAAAAAAATACAACTAAACTTAATTTTCCAAAATGATAAATACAATAAACATTAAGTTCTAACATAATAAATTCAAAAAAAAAAAAACCTTCAATCAAGCTTTGCAATCTTGAGAAAAAAGAAAAAATGAAAAATCCTAGAAAATTTTTGAGGATAGCGAGAGTTTGAAATAAAGCTCTCGTAATAATCAAACTTAATGCATTATTTGCAAGAAAAAAAATCACAATTCAGAAAAATGCTACTGTAGATGCCAAAGATGCGAATCCCGAATCATTTTCATGAAAATCATTGTTGGTATCAAACGAAAAAGAAAAAGCACAACAGGGCAAATTTCGCATAAGAAAGTGAAAAATAACATTTATTCTTCTCATGCATAAATGATAAAGATATATATATATATATATATATATATATATATATGTGTGTGTGTGTGTGTGTGTTTATTGGATAGTGGATGTAGCAATCATATGACTAGAAATCGCGACATCTTCGTGGAGCTTGATGAAAGTGTGATTTATCAAGTGAAACTTGGAGATGAAAAATTACAAACCGCTGAAGGGAAAGGCATCGTTATCATCTACACAAACCGACTAAAAAGATGTTCATAAAAAATGTTCTTTATATTTCAATTTAACTCAAACTCTTCTTGTATCAGGCAGCTTATGCAAAAAGGTCATTCGGTCTACTTGGAAGAAAATTATTGCAAAATCCTTGATAAAAGGTAGAAATCTATTTGTGCAGGATTGAGATGTCTTAAAATAGATTCTTCTACTGTCTTGATTACCACATTCGCCAGCAACAAAATCTCATGAGGTTGTGGATCGTCCCAAGAGGAATCTGCGTATAAAAGTTTGCTCTCATTAAAATGCTTACACCAATTCATTCCAAAAAGTTCTTTAAGAAAGGAACAACCTCCAAGTAGAGAAAATTCTAAACCATGTAATATTGCTTTATTCTCATACAAGCCTCAAAAATATAGAAGAGTATTAAAAAAGAAAGCTTTGCAATGATGCAATAAAGAAAGAAATTTCATCCAAAAAGGCGGCTTCAAGAAGCCAAGCGACGTTGACAATCAAAGGGACTTGAAAATTCAAAGTGAACTACATTTGCGATACAATACGAAGTTTTCAAAACTTTTTGTGAAATTAAGAAGTTTAAATGTGTTCAATTAAAATTTTTAAAAACTCTATAAAAGTCATAAGATATTCAATTAAAACTTTTAAAGAGTTTATAAAAATCAAGTAGTATTCAGTTTGTCAATGTCTTTCATAAATTTTAAAATATCAAGGACTTTTAATGATTTTTGTTGATATTTGTGTATAAAAAATTTTTCGATTTCTCTTCCATTTCTTCCGAAGACTTTTGTAGATTTTTTGTGAGAGTAATAAATCAAACCTCTCATACTACTACATAGTCATTAGGGATGGTAATGGGTCGGATAAGGTCCGAGTTAGTCCATCTTAAATCTGACCCTAAATTTTTTAGGAATGCCTCAAACCCGATCCATTCTCAAAATACGTAGTTACTTTCTACTTCAAAATCACCTCGAATAGATCAGATTTTCTCTTATTTGGATCGGATCGGGTATTTTTGCCACCCCTACACCCATCTCAATGATCCCACTAATAATTCTTTAGCGGGGAGGTGTAAATTAGTTATTTAAAAAAACGTAAGGGTATGCAAAATAAGAACCCAGGACCCCTAAAATGTTAGGGTGTTTTCTTATAAATACTCTTGTGTTTTTCAATTAAAAATATTTAACAAGAACCCATCTCACCAATAATGTTTTTTCTCTTTAAAAGGAAAAAAAAAAATCTTCATTATTCCTTTGCCTGGACAAATCTTTCCCATTTTGTTATCTCAAAAAATAAAAAAAATAAAAAAATCTTTTCCTTTTTTTCAATTAATTTTTCTTTTTTTTTAAAAGTATTTATTCTTTTTTTTTCAATTAATTTTTCTGTTTTATTCTTCCTTTGCCTGGACCAATCTTCTTCTTCTTCTTTATTTTATTAATTTTTTTTAATTATATTGTTATTATACTATTGTTTTATATAAGAAATTGAAAAAAAAAAAAAAAAGCTTGACTCTATTATAAATGGCAATTAATTATATGGAAGTGATTTAGATACATTATATTTATTAGATGGATATGAAAAATAAATTTGAAAAATAAAAATATTAATATTAATTATAATTTTTTTTTTTCAGTTTTCATACTGACAATATTTTTTCTTGAAGTTTTATGTTCAGATTACTCTTTTCAATACATACAATTAAATATGTTTTCAAATTTAAAAGTAAAATAAAACAGTATTTTGTCTTTACTTTGTTTCCCCAAAAACAGCAAATGAGAAATGCTATCATATGCCACATAATTTTTATCGTTTAGGATGTTTTTGTTACGTAGAATTGAATTGGATTATTTTTAAGAGATGAGATTAGATTTGATATAATTGGATTAAATCTAACTTAACTAAATTAAAATATTATGCTATACTTGATGCTTTTAAGATTGAATTATTAATAAAATATATTAAATTAAATTTTAAAATCAATAAATAATTAAAATATAAATTATTAATAAAATAAAAAATAAAAAATTGAAAGAGGATAAATTAGTCCCACCCAAAATTATCCCACTTTAACGGGATACGAGAGGAGGTGAGTGAGATTATAGTTTGATCAATTCCACGTCCTCGACAAACATAAAATTGAACAAAAATTTTATCTAATCTCATTCAATACCGAATAACAAACATGCCCTTAGCTGCGAGGAGGCGGCCAAGGGAGCCAACCTCTTCTCTTTTAAAGGGTTGGCATGATCCCCAGCAGATGGATGGTGGGTGTATTAGCCAAGTCCTTGTTGATATATAATAAATTAATAATATGAATGGAAGTACGGTGTAATTAAAAGGGTTTGGAATAATTAAGGAATGACTCGGTTTGGCAGGTTTTTGGTTTTTTGGGACCACAAATTGAAAGTAGTTGATGGTTGATGTCATGCCTCTACCCCACGTTGTCTAACATGATACTGATTCCATTGCGCCCGCATGTGATGCCCCGTGCTCATGCACCCATCAATCATGCATCATGGGTCAATCTGATTTTTTTTTTTTGTTCCTTTTTCTTCCTCCTTAAAGCCCCGCCTTATTATGCAAACTCGTTTTTATTCCACTTTATTATCATCACTGTTTTGTTTTGTTTTTTGTTTTTAATTTTTTTTCCCCACTTTTGACAAGTCTTTCAAACCAACCTTAAACTATTTTTTTTTCTTTCAACCAACCTTAACTAGTTATTATTATTATTATTATTACATCTTTTCAATACAGCTGAAATATAACTCAAACATATGCTCAAATCATGATGTTATAATGATTTTGAATTTATGACCTCTCCCATGATGTTTAAAATGATTTTGCCTGCTAAATAAACGCGTTAAAATTTACATAATTAAATGTCATTAGTTAAATCGTGTAAATTATAAAAGTTGTAGCAATAATATTTAGAAGATTGTTAGAGCGCAGGTTAAAGATTGAAAAACAAAGATCATATTTATTATTATTTTTTAAATATAAGAAGCTGTACAATAATTTTTTTTTAAAAAAAAAAAAAATGTTGTGCATCAAAATATTAGATGAGAAAATAGGATTAATTGAGTTTTGAATATCATAATATGTTCTTAGAGTAGATGTTAAGTAAACTCTAAAATTTAAAGGAATGAAAAATATATATATATATTTATAAGAAATGTGTCAAGCTGAACTCTAACTATATATAATTTTAATATATATATATATATATATGTGTGTGTGGGGAATGTTGTCTTAAATAGTACACAGGAGGTAGCAATCCACGAAAATCGTTTTTTTTTTTTCTTTTTTTCTGGTATTTTTTTAGGACACCATTTTAAAAAAATTAAAATCCATAAAGGTATTTTGATTCCCTATAAAATACTCTTTTTTATATAATTATATTCCTTTGCTAAAGGCATTTCATTTGAAATAAATAAATTGATAAGAAAACTTAACCTGGAAAAATTATTATTTTATTTTATATTATTTTTATTTTTCACGCCCCTTTAGTATAGATATTCCATTTTAAAAAGTTAAACTAGTTTCTAGTAGTTTCTTCCTCCATAGACAAATAAAAATAAAAATAAAAAATATGAGTTTAAAAGTAATAATAACTTACATCTTTAGTTAAATGTTGCTTCTAATTGCATAATAAGGTTGCACAACTGTATAATAAAACAAATAGTTTCAGAGATATATAAAAGAAAAAGAACAATTTGGAATTATAGGGTTTAGGGTCTATAATTTATGAAATGTGTTTAGGATTTCTGAAGATATTAAAAAGGGAAGAGCAAAGATGTTATTAATTATTCTACACCATCTGGCACAATTTAATAGTAGAGAGCGATTATTTAACCTAATTGTATCACATTTCACATATTCAAATTGTTGCACTGTATGTAATATTTAAAAAAATATGTATTGTAAAGAATGTGGGTAAGTGTCTTTAAAATTTTTTGACATGTTTAATAGTTTATTAAGAATAAAATTATCATTAATAAAAGAAATTAAAATGGAATATAAATAGATTTTTGGTGGATTGTCAATAACCTCACTTAAAAAAATTCAAATCCTCTTATCTCTCTCTCTCTCTCTTTTTTTTTTTTTTTTTTTTCACCTAAATGGATTGACATTTGTAATCAATGGTTGTGATTTGTTTCTTTCATTTCTTTTTTTAACTATTCTTATTTTATGTTGTAATATACTATCTTCAATTATTTTACGTTTGGAAAATGATAGGCATGGGAGAAAACCTCAATTCAACTAATATAGCTCATATAATCTAATTTTCGTAGTGACCTTTAATTTTTGAGTATTTTAAATTAATAAAAGCTAAAAGAACCAAAACATTATAGTATGCACAAACTTCACAGTGAGATGAAATTAATTTAGCATTATAGCCCCTATATCTATACGTAAACATTGTGGGTTTGAGTCTTTTTATTTCTTACTTACCTCGAATTAATTTTAATAAAAAAATAAAAATAAAAAACAAAACAAAACAAAAGTATCACCTTAATTGTAGCACACATGCTATTTATTTTACAAGGGGTATGCAAATCCAGTATCCAATATTCTATCCAGTCCAATTATATAGTAAGATTAATTAAGTTACAACTTAGATTTGATCCCATATAATTACTAAAAACTTGAATATGATATGATGTTATTACAACTCAATTTGATCCAATTTAAATTTAATTAAACTAAAGTAATCCTAATATATTGAAATTAAATCATACATAAAACTAATACAACAAAATAATTTTGAACTTTAAAAAATAATAATATAATTTGAACTACAAACTTGTCATAATAATTTATCAATGTAATAAAGCAACGACTAATATTTGAATGATAATCATCAAGTCATAGAAGAAAGAAACTAAAATAAATAAAATAAAAAATAGCTAATAGTTTCAATTATTATCTAGGCATCATAAGGTTTAGTTGTTACATATTGAAAACTCTAAAACTACATTTTTGCGGCATATTGAATTAACAAGTTAAGTGAAACTATTTATAAAGAAGTTCTATGTTTGGATCTTAAGAGAACCTAAGAGGAGCGGATTGAGTTTCAAAACGATCTCTTAGGTATAAAATGCAATTCTACAATATTTATCAAAGTGTGAAACAATCAATACAAATAATAAATTTAAATAACCGCAATTAAAGTGTAGGAATTAAGAGGAATACAAACTCAAAATTTACCATGGTTTGGCCACAATTGGTGCCTACATCCACTTAACAAACCTCTTTCAAGCTTAGCCTTCACAATTAATGGTACTTATCAAGACCAAAAGTTTAAAAATTACGACAATGGTATTGCCTCTCACCAAACACACCAAGTGATTGCATTGCATCCATCTGATGGCAAACACTCAAGTACAAGTTAATTTGATAAAATTACAAGATTTATCTCTCAAAAGAGTAAGTAAAAGAATCAAAGCTTCTTAGCTCAAATAATAAGTATAAATAAGCATGGCACTTTCATTCCCAAAAAGAAGGCATGTTAGAATTGTATTATACTTAATTAAGTTACATTTTAAAAATGTTATATTGACCTTTTTTATAGTTTGGTGGATTCAGATATTTGACAGATAGTCATACAAACATTATCACGTGATCTAATTCAATCGATTGCTAAAATCCGAATCCAATCTGAGTTGCATTCTCAAATTCAATCTAAAACTAATTAATGAATTTAATTGGATTAAGTGGATCCCATTCGAATTGGAATGGATCCTACACACCCCTACATATTACATAGTAAATAGACAAAAACAGTTCGGTTAATTTGAAAATTTAAACCACTGGTAAAACTGCTGAATAGAACTATTACTACAAATAAAAAGTGTTGAATAAAATATGTACAACAGAATATTTCAAAAAAATATGTACAACAGAATCCGTCGACTATCTTCTTAGATTAAAGCATAGCTTCTTGTCCTTGATTTCCCCTCTTCTATCTCTGTCAGCTTTGGAAATTTCACCAACTTTATTTTGTCTGTCAACGTGAAACAGGCAACAGTGGATCCACCACATGCATGGTATCTTGGCGGTTGGTGCCAGTGTCTCATCACCAACCTTCTGCTGAATTCGAAGGCCTTGGGTTCTTGGGTAATTGTCTCCGTTTAACACGACTTGTACGTTTTTTTACAGCAATTGCGAAATTTGTGGGCAATAATTGTTGTTTGTTGGAAGAGATTTTGTCCTGCTAACTGTAGTCATTCAACACTTCTCCTGGACAAATGTTAAATATTTAACTATAGTCTTAACTTGTATTCCAATTCGAATAATGACGCATCATTTAATAAATAAGTATGCTTTAATAATGATTGAACTGATCATTTTGTCACACTTAATACGAACTAAATTGTCATATATAATATAACACACCATCTTTTAATAAAAAGAGTAGTTGAATACCTCTCTTTTACTTAAGAAGTTAAGGGTTCGAGTTCCACTATTATTTATTAGAACATAAAGTATGGATATTAGTTTGCTCTTAATAGGAGTTGTCATCTCCTGATTATAGGAGTGGTTATTTGAACGCACTATCAGTAATTAATTTCGGTAGATTTCGATAATCCTTTGATCCATAAAATGACAATGTTAAAAAAAAATAATCAATTTTAGTAGGTTTTGATAGTACAAAAAAAAGTTGTAATGTATAAAATAAAAATGGTTGGAATGTGGTATGGATGCAAAACAGTAGTATTGATGTATCTTAAGTTTGGAATGGTTTGTGTGTCCCACAACCTTTCATTTGATACCATTTTCTGCAAATTGTTTTTACCTTTTCTTTTACTACTCACATTGATATACATATTTGATTCGTATTATATTCCATTCTTTTCTTCTTTTTCTTCTTTTCTTCTTTTCTTTTTGTGTTCAACAGTTCAAGTATAAACTGAAATTTGAAGAAGAGAATTTTTTAAAGTGTCTAGTCTAATGTATGTTTGTACAAATAACAGAAATAGTTAGTTTTATATGGAATTCCTTACAATATAATAAAAAGTTACTTTAAATAAAATATAGAAAAAGGAAAGGAAGGAATTTGTTCATGAGGGAGTAACAGGAGAAAGAAAAGTAAGGTATAAGTACTTAGGCATTTGGAAGCTGTAAAGTATGAATTAACTTGGTTGTAGAGGGAATACTTGTCTTGTAGTCAAAGGAAACCAAACACATGAGCTTTAGGTCCAACAACAATTCCCTTAAATGCCTGCCTCGTCCTCCCATGCATGCTTCTTATTTATCTAATTATCACATCTATCAAAACCTTATTTATTTTATCAATAATTTTCCCATCAACCCTCTCAGCTGCCACAGTGAATTTATTTTATTCATATGGGGGTCCTTGCAATAATCGCCAAACGATTGGATGCGTTAGTCGGGTATTTTTTTTTTAGCATGCATGTGATGTTATGCAGCTAACATATAAATTATCTGCTTTAATGAATATATTTGCTGTGTAACTGCAGGCCAGGGGTGATGCTTCTTTATCCATTGTAAGTGAGAATGAGTTAATATAACATGTATATTGTAAGAAATGAATTAAAATTTGTTAACAAATATGGGTGGAACAGATTTGCATCAATGCGGGCAATAGAGACTCCTTCGCCCTTGGATGACCAACAATGGCTAACATATTGGATTATATACTCATTCATAACCCTCTTTGAGCTCTCTTGTTATAAAGTTCTCTCTTGGTAAGAAGTAATTATACTGATAATTACATTCGATCAGTTTTAATTATATGAAGATGATTATATATTAATGTGATGATGATGACGATGCAGGGTTCCATTTTGGGCATACATGAAGCTTGTGTTTTGCATGTGGTTGGTGCTACCCATGTTCAATGGGGCAGCTTATACATATGAAACCTACCTCCGCAAATACGTAAAACTTGGTGGTGATTATATTAATGTAGGCTCCAATTATTCTCCAGATCAGAGAAAGGTTCTCCAGATGATGAGTCTTGACGCTAGAAAATCTGTGACTCAATTTATTGATAAACATGGTTGGGACACTGTTGAGCGAGCAATTAGAGCCGTAAGCACAGCTTTTAAATCGTTCAATATTGTAAACTATTTGCATTTATACATCTCCATACGTATAATATCGCTCTGCTTTTCTGCAGGCTGAAAGAGAAACAAGGAGGCGTTGACCATCATCAAAGACATTACACATCTCTACAACTTAAATATATTCT
Organism: Nephelium lappaceum; assembly: GCA_021234005.1. NCBI lineage: Eukaryota > Viridiplantae > Streptophyta > Magnoliopsida > Sapindales > Sapindaceae > Nephelium > Nephelium lappaceum. Next base: position 40,957 of record JAIZFV010000148.1, on the reverse strand, counting down.
CTTTCTATTTGCTTGTAATTGATACCAAGTACTGATACGATTGTCAAATATATATACAACATAAGTACTCCTTCATATTTATGAGCTCGCTCTAGTTCTATGTATTTTGTGGATTGTGTTGACCAACCAAATATGAAATAACAAATGTTCTTTTGATCCAGCTATACATTTGCGTGTTTGATGCAGACAAAACATGATCAAAATAATATATATATATATATATATATATATATTGGTTAAAAATTCCTTCGACCTGTAGCCTTAAAAGGGGCCTTTACGAATTTCTCGTTCAATAACGTGCATTAATTTCACATTGGACGGAGTTGAGACAGCTGATTTAAATTGGTGCAGGATGCTGGTCAGAGTGTCCTTGTACGTTAATTTGTACCCTGAAATTGAGGACAGTCTTCAATTCAAGAGAATATAGTAAAAGCATGCTAAACTAATAAGCCAGTTAGCAAACTCTTCTCAATTCTTACATTAGCCATCAATGAATTGACCTAGAACTTTGGACGTTTTAAACCTTGTTGTTCTTTTCTTTTTTTAAATATAATTATACTACATATCACAAATTATTAGAGCTAAGCTTCAAGACTACATAATATGGCTGAAAATTATATTTACATAACTTAGGAAAAATCTATTTTCACAATTAAAGAAAAACTTTTCTATTTATTGTCAATTACGTTTAATGATATACAAACGCCTATCATATATATAAAGGAAAAATGCACTAATCTTTTTATTTTTATGTGAATATACTTTTAATCCTTCTTGTCGAGCTATCTTAAATTTCACTTTTTATTCTCTTTGAGTATTCATTTTTATGATATATATATATATATATATATTTTTATCTTTATTTGGATAAAGAATAATAATAGACTACCTAAATTATATTATAAATTCAAATGAGTCGATATGTAAATTATAACTATCACGTTAATCATAAAATAATATAATGAATTAATATATGTTGATTGCAATTCATATATCACATCATTTTAGTATAAATTTTGATATTTTAACATCAATATTATTATTTGAGTATAAATTTACATAATTTAATGTAATTATATATATATGTAATTGGTTAACGGTCCATTTTTTTTTTCCATTAACCAATGGGTATCTAAATGCAATTGGGTGCTTTTTTTTCGGAAATCATTAGGGCACTTTTATATTGCAAATACAAGTAGATATATATATATATATATATAATATCAATAAATATAGATAGATAGATGACAAATAGATATAGGTTCACGTTTACACAGGACAAAAGTGGAATAAAAAAATGGTTTAAACCATTGCTTCCTTTTTCAATCAAATTGAAGCCGTATGTTTCACATAATTATATGCCTTCCGGGAGTAGATGGATAATTTAGAATGTCTTTGAATACGCACATCATACAATGAGTTAAAAGTAATTATCTCACCAACAAATTTATGCACAGAAAGATGAAGTTTTACACAGCCAGATGTTAGAAAGCGTACATCATTTGGCAAGCATATACAAAATGATCAAAATGCCACCATCCTTTTACAAGTGCTAATGTCATGTGGCGTAACTCATTCAAACTTAAAACATAAAGCATAATCTAGTGAGCAATAAAATCGCCATAAATGTTCACATAATTAGATATATTGGAGCCTGAATTAAATGTTCATTGACGAACTTGATGTCATCCCCTTTCTTAGAAACTCAGCCACCTGAACCTGAACCGAGAGCAATCAGATACAATTTGTTTTGTCTGGACTTGGAAGAGACATCCTGCTGCATACACATAGAACAATATGAAACATGAGTAGGATAAAGATATTAACAGGATCAGAAATTAACTTAATTTACATGATCATAAATATTACTTACTCCTAGAACCTGTAAACTTTTGTTGATTTCTTCTGAGACTCTAAAAGGCTGTTAGTTTCAGTCACTGTGGCAAAAGGAATAGTTGAATGGACTAGCCTGGAGTTATCAGCTTGCTTCATACTTGGTTTTGGACTTGGTTTTAAGATGTGCTTCGCTCCTGCGCTTAGTTTAACGGGACCTGACCTTGCCATTCCATCCACTTTAGAAGAATTGATGCCAGGTGAAGTTCTGATTGCTCCAATGCCTGGACTCTCTTTTGGATCACATCCTACACCACCTTCTTTGACATTGTTCGAAACAAGTTCAAGCGGTCTGTCATTATATTGCATATCCCAGCTAGAACTTTCACTTGCCAATCCTTTCATAGCTCTTAAATCTTCTAGCACCCCGAAAGAGACATATCCAGGACTACTTGCTTGATCCTTGTTGGAATTGAATTCAGAAGCACTTGCATTATATTGAATATTCCTGCTATAATCTCCTCTTGTCAACTCCATCTCAGCTTGTAAGTCTTCTTGAATACCAAAATTTGGAATCTTAGTAGCCCTCATTGGATAGTCTTCGTTAGCCACAGGCCTCTTCTTGGTTTTCTGGCAATGACTGAGGCCTTTAATGCCAGAAGTTCTTGACTGCATTCTGTCTTTGACCTTGTTTTTGTTTCTGTAACTCATATTAATTGAAGAAGTTGTTCTAATTCCTGAAAGGGCTGGAACAAATGAGGGTTGAACTACAGATGCCAGGTCAAGCGAACTCTGCATGTGCATGTGAGGGGTCACAGGATTGCAAGGATAAGCTACAGAAGAACGATGAACAGATGGGGAAACGAAAAGATTAGTTTCAGTGGTATGGTGATGATGCTTGCTACCCACTTCAGCAAAATGTTGAAAAGGGGCTGTAGGTGTCTTTACTTGTGTTGCATGTAACAACCATGGAACCAGGCTCTTAGAAGTGCTCTGGAACCAAGATGGTTGGGTATGTTTGCTACAATCTGGATGCAAGAAAGGAAAGGTGAAACCTGATTTTGTAGTGTGAGGTAGATTCAGCTTGTGTTTGAGTTCAGCAGGATTCAAATCCATATGCTCACAGGTAATGTGAGGAGTAGATAAAACAGGCAGTTGAGTGCTGACTCTTAAAGTTTCAGGTCCAGGCACAAGGGGCTCCTGGAAGTTGGCTATCTGGTTAAATGTTGGAGGGAAAGTGGGTGCATGAGCAGTATGATGCAATTTAGGAACAGGATTTCTGCTGGCAAAGTGGCCATTTTGAAATACTGTATTGGTCTTCCAGTTCATGTATGGGTGAAGAAACCTAGAATCTTGAGCCTTTATCAGCATATTGCCTGGTGGGACTTGATTGCTTTGATTCAAAGGCTGGTCTGATTTTCCAGATACTTGATTTAGAAGCCAGTCGTCCTGAAAACGTCTCCTGACAGACAAATTTTCATTGGCAGAACTTATATCAGAACGATGCTCTGCAATGATTTCCTTATCAGTCCATACCTTTCCGTCAAGATGATCTTGCATGTCTTTGCTACATCTACCAATAGCAACATCTTTACCCATCAATCGCATTGTTAGCTGGGTAGTATTTAGCAACATGAGATCAGAATTTTTCTTAGGATGAATCATCCTACTTCCATCTAGATTCTGAACCTGATCAAATTGCCTGAATCCATCGAAAGAGATGTTCGTTGGGTTTTGGTCAGTATCCAACAAGCAGACCGAGGGGTTGCCACCACTTACAGAACTTAGCAACTGGACATCTTCTCTAGCGGTAGCTGGCAAATCAGCAACTCCTAACCTAGCTGGTAAACGTTTATTAGGATTCTCTTTCTCATAATTGTTACCAGGAAACAAATTTATCTGATCTTCGGGAAATAGTCTTCCAACAAAATGACTCTCTTTCATGCTTGCACAATCTCCCATACTTCTTTGAAGGCCAAGATTTTGTCTAGGTAAGCTGCTTGAACAACCTGTTACCAAACTTGACCTCTTTATCTGGCTGAAACTTCCTTTACCACTTGATCTTGCCTGGATTAGTTCACCTTGTGAATTGAGAGGCAAGCCAAAAAATCCCTCATTCATGCAGTTTTGTCTGAAAGAAACTGTTCTTTGCTTCCTCTCTGGAAAGGGATATAAGCTACCTGTAACTTCTATAGGAGATAGATGAGAGAGTGTTTGATACTGTAAAGCATGGCCAGTAATATTTTCCACAGCAGATGATGAAGGTTGCAAATGTCCTCTCATATTGTCAAGTGAGCTCATTGCAGCAACTCCATGGGAATGATTTTCAAAATAATTAACTAACTTTGCACCTGAACTAGAAGCTTTAGAAATACTGCCATGAACTTGAGTATTTACAGAGGGATTACGCTCTTCAATCATTGCAGAAAGAAGTTTAGGAATACCAGCATATGGGGCCTTTTTATATGTCATTCGATCACCTTGATCAAACATGTGCAAATTATCATTGGATGATGAAACTTGACTTGGGGATGCAGATGTCTCTGATAAATGCTTCAATTTTTCTTGAGCAGTACTACATGGCCTCAGAAAATTTGGCATATCCACAGCAGTATCATGACCGTCAGGCAGCAAGTGTCTATCAGTCATAGGTGGCATCACAGTTTCAGTATCACTGCTAACTGATACTATTTCAGTATCCATTCTATTCACCTCCATGGTGGCTAATTCTTTCTCATTTCCAGCCAACTGGTTCTTTTTGGAGGAAGAAGCAATGGTGTCTGAATGTAACTTGCAAATACCTTTCTCAAAGGAAGAAATATTTTTCTTTATGGGACCAAGTATGTCATCCTTACCCGAGAATCTGACATGTTTGTCTGAATGTTGAATACCACAAGGCTTTACTTGATTCTGAGGACTGCAAATTCTGGCATTCTGCCCAGAAACATCTTTTGCACAATTCCTGAGAATGCCACGAACAGGAATCAACGATTCCTGATGCTTTGTAACCGATTTAGATGGTTGAATGAGTTTCTGCTTTTTTTTAGTAGACAAGCATTTCAACTGCTGTTTTTTTCCATGTACTATAACAGAACCCAACTTGTCTTTCGGACACCCCTTGTTGCATGATAATTCACTCAATCTGCTCCTAAATTTGATTGGAGTTTGCAGTTTGAGTTTATTACAATTCTCCTGCAACATACCAGAAAACTTTAACGCTATGTCCTAAATGGTTGATTGAAATCAAACACATTTCAGTGATAAATGATTTAACCGCCAAAATAATTCAGTTTACTGGAATATGAAGATGAATGAAATACTATTAAACTTAAAAATCCTAATCTAGTTGGCAAGGGCACGCCCACTAATAGTTTGATATTCTGACAACGACCAAGTATGATACGCAATACCTTATTTATTTTGGATTATTAAAGTAAACATAGCATAAACTTATAGTAAATAGGCAAACCCACATCACATAACTCGTTATATTTAATTTGATGTTCTGACACAAGTAGAACCCACCCAAAGAAAGAACTCCACTATCAAAGAGAAGACTGGGAAACGTATGAGAAAACAATGGCAAAACCAAACTTCTTTCTTACCATCATAAGTCATTATTATGGCAATTATGAGAGAACTACATTCTAAATTCTTCTTTGTGAAACAGGTCTGACACTTCCAATAATCCAACAACTAACTGACAAGAGTTGATCAGAAGTATGTAAATTTTCTGTTAAAAGGTCCAAAAAGTATGGTGATTAAGAACTCTACAACTTTGTTGATTAGTCCTTGGTTAGTAACGGTATAGATAACATCATCCTCAAAAATAAGGCAATTGGATTTTTTTAAAATTATTTAATTTAGTTTCATGTACAACATTATTAAACTGTTTAAAACACAATGACATGGCTACATAAGCTAGCACCAAAGCAACTTTCATTAATGATTTATCAATGTTCAATTGAAAATTCTAAGCCATCATTGGTTGTTCATCTTTTCTTTTTCGTTTTGAAGGAACAATTTTAGTATAGATGTCTAAACTATTTATATTTATGAAGGAAGGAAGAATGTAACACAGAAAAGCATCTATGCATAAACTTCTAGGCATTTTTTTTCTCTCATTCTTGTCAATGGTCATTTATTTTCTTACATTTTGTTTTAATAAAATGAAAAAATAAGTTGCAGAAAGGCGAACTTTGAGAGATGATAGTTCATTAAATTCAGATGTAAAAATAAGAACATAAAATAGTTATTGTAACATCTAAAGCTCTCAGAAAAATGAGAGAACGAAATTTTATTGATTCATATCTTCACAACAAGGGCCAATATGGGGAAAAAAGTAAAAAAAAAAAAAGATCTATACTGGTGGCTTTTGTTATCATAATTAAGTTAAAACAAAACAACCTGCATGCATACAATATACAAAAATAGGAAAAGATTAAAACTAAAACTTAATACACAGATATAACTGGCATATTGATCTAACAACATACTTATGGCCTCGAAAAAATAAAAAGAGCATTTCTAAACCACTATAAAAAGGTTCCCAGGACACAACATAAACTTTTAGGTCTCTTACCCTAGAAGACAGTCCACAACCAACTAGTTAGATAAATATAATTGTGTACTTCTTTCAAGACAATTTTTTTTTTTTTTTCAGTTGAAAAATATATGCAACAAAAGTTTCAAGCTGTATATATAATTTGTAGGACTATCTCATCAGTAACCAGTCACATGATTATTTGATTTGTATTTTGTTGTATCCTACCCAGATGACTTTCAAGGACCAGACATAAGTCACAGCATAAAGTAGAAATTCTCACTCGCCTACATCACTTGTAAATATCTCGAGGTTATCCCTAATAAGGAAAACCTTAATACAACTGAAATATCTCAAGACTAATAAGAGATCTCAATCATTAAGCTTGGCTAGACACATCTCAAGGTTATCTCTTTCATGCATGCTCTATATTATGATAGCAAAAAAATTATTTATAGGAATTGATCATAAACAAATTGGTCAGCAATATGTCCTTCTGAAGAATAACAGTTACATGTTGGATCAAATTTCCATCAGCTAATTATAGGTAAGCCCAAATACAGAACCTAAAGTCATTCTACAATCTGTCCAGCATTAATATCATCTCAATAAGTTTGCATATTCTTTCACAAGTACTTCAAGGTCTGTGTATGCAGTGTAAATTTCCATGAATGATAATCCTAAAACAAAAAATTTCACCTCAAACCTGTTTACTTTTCGATAAGCACATTTAGTTCAAGTGATAATCCATTAAATGAAAAATTAAAAAATTAAATTAAATTAAAAATATAAAAAAATTAAAAATTAAAAATATAAATTAAAAAAAAAAAAAGAAAGACACCTCAACAGACATAAAATTTTGCTCACAGATGATGGCTATCAAAGGTACCAGTGCATCCTAAATAATAATAAGAAAAAAAATGCAATTTCTGTGATGGAGCTAGATGCAAATCTGATGCGGATATTCCTACAACATACAAAGAGCATTGATCTTGTTACTGCATATAATTTCAGCATCATCATATAATTTAAGTTCCTCGGCAGAATGACATCAGCACAGTTAACTCAATGGGAATGTCCAAAAATGCAAGCTAAACATACATCCATTCTCCACTTCAACAGATAACCAAAAAGCTTTTGCATGTATACTTTTCTTATTAATGCCAAACAAGCAGCCAATGAAGCCAACATCTATCCCACTTAACAAAAGCATGTCCACTTAAAACATATGTTATAAGAGAACAACAATGTGTATATATAAAGTTGCTTTTCTTTCTCACCTTTCTCAATTCAGCCTATAGTCCATAATAAGACAACCCAAGCATTTAATTATTACATTATTGATAGTAAATAGTCCATCTTATCCGCATACATTTTATCATACACACACACACACAAAATTGGTAATCAACAAGCATATCTAACCATGTCAGTGGTTATAATTTTTGATATAGACGGTATAAAACACATAAACAGTATTACATTACACAGTCTTCCAATGGATGAGATCAAAGCACAACCCATGGAATCAAAATGGACCGGGAGGGGGGGCGGGGCGGTGGGGGAAGGTCCTGAGGCCCAAATGATTGTCTTTGACATAATCTTATTGCAAGTTCCAACAGTAGCAAGAACATCATCATTAATCTAGGATAGATATGCTAAACCAAGGTTAAAAACTCTCCACCCTAAAAAGGCCCTCTCTGACCAACATAAAAACCCGTACTGCACAGCACAGCACAGCTGGAGCATCCTCGCACACAACACTCAGCTCCCACCCCATTACTTGCTTCAAACTTGCCAGACATGAAACCCCATCTCTTTCTTTTAAAACTATTCTCTTTATGTATTGCTCATCACAAGTTATACAAAGTACAATTAAATGGCACTGCTTCTCATTCTTCAAACTCAACTAGCACAAATTTTAGGCATATAAAGTGAAAAGATTGCATTATCCTAGAAAGGAATACACAAAGTAATCAATCTTACAAGCTGAATCAAAGACAAACTTAAAGATCACAAGTATACAGTATCAAACGACATAAAATAATGAATCTTAATCCTTCCAGGCAACTCTAAAATCAAAGCTCTTGAGCTACTCTATATAATCACAAAAACCAAACCAATTACCTTGTTTGGAATTAGCACATTCTTTAAGCTCTTATTCTTCAATTTCCTGTTCTTGTTCATCAACTTACTGACAACTTTCTTGTTGTTTCTGCTTCTCATTTGAATCTTGAAATGGCAGTCAACGTTTGTAGAATTGAGTTGATCTTGTTGGGCAGCAGCATCAACATGGTCAATCTGGCGGGCAGCAGCAAAAATCTCAATAATGGATCTTTTCTTGGTGGGTTTGGATTTAGACTTTGTCGGTAATCTCACATGGTTTCTTTCTGGTTGAGCATGATGACAGTTATCAACAACATGCATATTGAATTCATTGGCTTGTTGTTCAGTTGACGGATTTGATCTGAGGAGGTCAAGCTCATGGGACCACCACCGGAATTTGGTGACGGTGATCGGTGGGAGCAAGGGTTCGATATCTTCTTTATTAGTGATCTCTTCTGAATCTCCACCGCTAAACGGCCAGCATTTAACCACATCAACGCTCCTCATCTTGGCTGCATACTCGCTGAAACAATTCAAAGAAGAAACATGTTCAAGAAACAAAGCCAAAACGCAGAAACCAAAGAAACTGGAGTAATAATTTATGGAAATTACCGGATCGAGAAGCCCTCAAACACAACAGCCATGATATCCTTCAGCTATGCACACACCGGTAGAGACACACAACTACTTCAACTAAAATATATATAATTCTATCTAGAGAGAGAGAGATAGATGTCAACACACAAGTGATATAGAGAGAGAGAGAGTTGGAAATTGAAGGTTGTAAGGAGAAATTAGAGAAAAAGAGTAGATGATAAACAAGTCGCAAGAAGTGACCGATAGACCGTGGAAGATGAATTTGGGAGAGAAGAGAGAAGAGAACGAAGAGACCAAAGAGACGAGAAGAGCACAGATGGGTGAGAATCGGAGATGAGAGAGAGAGAGAATGCTTTTTCGTTTTCCCGCTCGAGAGAGCTGCTTACAACATCCACAGTGCTTTCCCTTAATTTATGACTGACAGCGACGTATGAGAATTCAGACCGCAAGCGACCGCTAAAGTGTTTCAGGGAATATCAATTACAACTTGTCTTTTTTCTTTTTTAACTAATTATATAAATGCATCTCCATCTGTAAGTTAATTAGATAACGCTTTTTTTTTTTTTTTTTCTTTTTTTTCTTCTTCCTCTTTGACTCGCTAGTACATTTTTAAAAATTAAAAATTATCAAAATCAATTCAAATAAAACTTTAATAAAAATGAATACTTTTAAATATATATTAAAACTATCAAAACTAACTCAAATAAAATTACAATAAAATAATTCAAATAAGTACTCTCAAATAATAGGAAAGAGTTATTCTCACATTTTATAAATATTATATAAAGGATGGACATTACAAAAGGTAGAATATTATTTGAACTTAAATATGTTATTTGGAGCAAAGATTGATAGATGTGGTTACCACTACATAACTCCACTTGAGCTATGCATTTTTTTCATTTCACAAGCTAATATTAGTATTTAATTCTTGCCCTTCTTATTTACCTATATATATATATATAAATTCTCGATTTTTATCGTGATAATAGATTTATGGCTATGTCATGAAATTTTCCTTTCAAAAGAATAGAATTTTTTACAGCTTTGTGAAAATATATTTAGATCATATATAAAAACATATCAATCTCAATAAGCCTTTATAGATCTCTACTATTATTATTAATGTCAAATGATTCTAAAAGTAATCTCAATTGCAATATTACAAGGATATATACTTGAATAAGAGACAGAGTTTTTTGTTTTTTTTTTTTTTAAGATGAATAAGAGATAGAGTTTAACATATCGAGTAGCAAATAATTTTTTTATCATATTTTATTTAATTAATTAAATAAATATTATTATATCATATGTCGTTGTTATGGGTCTCACTGTAGCACTCGTACGCACTCGTGTAGGCATAAGGGAACAAAGATTCGCTGTTACATGAGCACCAAATACGCGCTGCTTCTGAGCGCGTGTAATGAAGCGCCATTTACGTGCATGATTGTTTTGTTTTTGTGTAGCTTTGTGGGGTTCCTGTCCATTAAATTTTCCAGTCGGGTAGGTATCTTTCCTATTTGCAAACCAAACCAAACCAAAACAAGATTGATGATGGGATCGAGTACACACATGATCTGAAAATTCTGACTCACTAAATGAATATGTTATAATATACATATATATAGAGAGAGAGAGAGAGAGAGAGAACGAGAGTAATCAACCGAACAACATTGAGGAGTACTAGTTAACCATATATATATATACACACACATTTTGGCAGATGCTTAATGGTGAATTGGTGGTCCAGAATGATGGTTGAGGGTTTAAATATTTTAAATGAGAGTTATGATACAAGCTGTGTGTGGTATTTCATCAAAAGGTTGCTGACTTCATGCCCTAAATGTATTTCAAATTTTCAAGACAACATTGTCATTACAAACTCGCATTCATGATATAGTCATATACCTAGATATGTATAGTAGCTAAAAAGCTTTATTCTGCATGACACCAGTTGCCTTTTTACCTTTTGTAATTTGATTTCATTTACTCTCTCCATGTAAATTCACAGCAAAACTGGAATTCAGTGTTAATGGATGATTAGATATTAATTTATTTAATATCTAATCTAGGTTCAAGTTCTTTGGTTTTTGATTGTATGTGTGAAATTTAAAGAGTAAAAATGAGGATTTTACTTTCTAATATCTGTTAAGTTGAAAAAATAATACATATCATAATAGTGGTTTTGAGGTGTGATATCATTTTCTTGAAGGTCTTATTTGTACCTGCTCGAAGAATTTACTAACGGTATTTCATGCAAGTTACCTTCAGGAGACAATAAAACTTGAATACTGCAACTACTTAAAGTATTCTCCAACAACTCGGGTAAAAATTGTATGATTATAACTAAATTAGAGATGGAGCTTTTGATATTATTGAGAAGTATTTCATAAATTTTCATATATCTTAATTCAATCTTTTTAACGTGTATTTATAACACCTTGAGATACTTTGTCATCACTATTACATTAATTGAACAAAATTAATATTTATTTAATTTATTAAACGGACATTTATTTATAAATTTCATTAAATTTATAATAAACCTGCAACCACACTTAATTATGTCTATTTCCAATGCATTTAACATTTATAAAGCAAACACTTCATGTATTGCACTTTAATATTTAATTAAAACATTAATTCTCTCATTTACTGTAATCTTGCAGACATTAATTTTACAATCTATTTAACAATATATCTTCTAGTAATATTTATGGATTTGAATCCTCTCTTAATGGGGTTTTTTTTCTAACCTTCTTGAAGCATGCGATTGGTAGCTAATAAAGTTAATGTGAATAAGAATCACATTTCCATCATTCACTGATTTATCATCTAACATGACATACCATAAAATTAGATTAGACCAATAAAAAACTCAGACCAAAAGATGATGCAAATTCAATATTTATCCCTTCCTTTTCATTCTTTGAGATCCGAATAACCATATGACCATGGATAGACATTTATACATATATTCTTTGTATGTTTCTTTAAAACATATTTGTAAAATTTGTTTTTAATTATCATCCAACTTCTTACAAGGTAATACTCTAATATTTGAGTAATGTTAGATTTTTCAAATTTTTTGTAGAAATATATACTCAAATGACATGGTATATGAGTTGTTAATATCTTATAATAAATTAAAAAATAATGTGATAATTAATATGATGTTAACAATTTACATATCATTTCGTTTGAGTATGAATTTTGATAAAAAAATTTAGGAAGTCTAGCATTACTCCTAATATTTTCTATATAAATTTTGACAAAAGATTTAAGAAGTTTACCATTACTCATAACATTTTCTATCTAACATGACGTATTATTTTATTATATAATGTAATTATTGAGAAAAAGAAAATGAAGATAGTCTTCACAAAATAAATAAATATATCTGATATTAATCAATATTTTTGCACCGTTAATTACCCTCATATAAGTTTGAGATACCGTGAAATAGATGAGTAATTGCATAAAAATCTTTCTACGATGACTATCAAATTTTCTATCATCGATCGGGTATTCAGAGAAGAAAGTCGATATGGCTGATCAATCTTCAAACCAAGGCCGGTTTAAAATATAGGTTGGACAGTTTTCACTGGGGGACTCTCTTTCTCAAGCTGTACATAGTTTCCACATATTACCTGATGCTTGGAGATTACCTAGTTATATTTTGTATTGGTTCTTACTTTTCTGTCAAAGGTGCTAAAGTGCTCTATTTCGGACGTTGCTGCCTGTGGTTGTATGTTTCTGGGGGACCGGGGTGCTCGTACGTGTTTGTTAAGGCGCTATTCTTTTTTCTGTGTATTAATATTTTACTTTTTGCAATAAAATTACTTTAGGTGTCATTGGTGCGACGACTAAAGTTGGACATATGCCTAGCAACAAAATCATTCAGAAATAGATACTTCGATTTTTTATGTTGTCAAAGTAATATTGATAATCATAATGGTCTAAAGAAAATAAGCACTATGCTAACAACATTATAAGAAATTAATAAGGATTAATACTCCCTCGCATAAGTCATATTTAATTATTTATTATTCTCATTATTAGTTCATTATTCTTTAGAGTATTTTCTTAATTATACTACAATTTATAGAATTACATTTATTTTTTTAAAACTTTCTGATTGGTACCAATATTGCATTTATAATGCCTATATAGTTTACTAATTAAATACTCAACAGTTATAAATTATGATTAGTTCAATTAATGAGACTTCTTTTAATTTGTTAAGCAAAAGACTTTGTAGTTTCACCTAATTAGCTTTTTCTAATCTTATGATACATAAGTGTTTTAGCTAATTAATAATTGAAATGTGATTCTTGTCTCATTTTTATTTTTTTAAACAACCAATCACATGCTTCAAAAAATTTAAGAAAAAGCTTAGGCTAAAAGAGAATCCAAAATTTAATTGAAATCTCACTTCTATTAAGGTTTTGGAATGATGGTTTGGTTTAAATATTTAACCTAATAATTTAAAAAAAGAAATAAAGAAAATTTGGTGCAACTTCGAAGCTTGCTTAAATTTAATTAGGTGTTGTTTTAATAGTGGCGTTGTGGGGGAAAACAAGAAATGGATTGTCATTGGTAAGATATTGATTTAGAGGGAGCCAAACTGAATTTATCAGGATTTGTAAACAACCTTTTTCAGAAAAGGTGGTTTTCTTTTAAGAACTTTCTTACTGTAGAATAAAAGAAAAAAAAAATCTTGTAACTTGGCCTACACATGTCAATTGTCAAGTACAATATATGGATTGAATCATTTACTGTGCTAATGTTTTTACAGAGTTTAATGATAATATAATGAATACAGAAAAGAGGGGGAAAACAAAAAAGAAATTAATCACAACCATTAATTAAACATGGCATTGGATCTACATAGGTCAACAGCAACTTAATTAAGAGAGGATTCTACTCTATAATTTCTATACTTTATACAATTAACATCATATATGATGGATTTTATTAAAGTAATTAATCAGTGAAAATAGTATGAAATGGTACTTTAGGATCTTGTGATTAGGTAGGAATTTCATTGTAACTCTCAAAGGAAGGAATGCCAACCTTCAAAATTTATTAACTCTTACGTAAAAACCAAGTTTGTTATATGGGTATTTTTGTTTATACACATACTTTAATGTTATTAAAACTTAAATCAGTAACAATATAAAATAGACACAAAAAGAAAGTAAACAAGTTTTAAAAATCAAAGATCCCAAAATGTATACATATATATATATACATACATATATATAAGGATATTAATGAGGACTTTCTACTTGGCATTCAACCAACTTATGAGTAGAGGTACCTGCATGCATTCCGAGCATTGTAGGTGGTTCGACTTCAAGCATCGCAGCTACTACTTGAATTGCTTTGTAGCCACTATAAAGAGCTGCACTTCTGTGTTAACAACTGCAGATAATTGTTCTTCATGACAGCCATGATTTGTATTCAGACTCAAAGTTCCGATAGATATAGCTGATTAGTTAGGTTAATTAATTAATTATTATCTGTATTTGCTGACTTGACACGAATGTATAGTTACGTTAATGTATTAACTAATTGAAAATAAGTTGGTTAGGCCAATTTAGATCATGAAATTTTTAATAAAGTATTGATTTATCTTAGAATCAGGAGATTCCTATCTGACTATATATAATAAAAAAAACTTTAATCTGGTTTTATAATTAAATAATTTTAATTAGATTAAACATCAGGTTTTTCTTGATTTTGGAGTCTTTTTTTCTATGAAATTAAAATCTTACTCGTATTAGCTATTACTTTCTTGTACCTGTTCCCTTACATTTCTGCTTCGATGACTTTCCAAAAGATATTTTTTTAGGTTTTTGCGAGGATTCAAATGAAAAAAAATTGAAAGGCATAATATATAATAATTAATTTTGTCAATTTAAACAAATTCCTAAATATTTGTGTTAGGTTACTTTAATTATAATGTTTTACTAATTGAGAATGGGATAGAAGTGAACTTAATCCCTAATTTACAATTAAAGTGTATATCAAAACAATACTTTTAAAAGTCGAATTACATGACCAAATACAAAATTAAGAATTACATTCCTTTTTCAAAGGAGATTTTATTTCCTTCTGGCATCTAAGAAATTATGTTCAATGGCAACAACAATTCCTTTGATTTATCCCTTGATAAAAAAAAATAGATAAGATAAAGGAAAGCAGAACGCGTGCTAGGCAAGCGCTGAAAATGTGTTATGACGAAGCATAGATGAAGAAACCAGGAGAGTTTGCACAGTGACCAGGTGTTAAGTGTGAGAGGGCGAGTAAGATGTTTACAAGTTATGATAGAGTAGAACAACAAAGTCTTGAAAGTACGTGAACATAATGGGGTTTGTGAAATGTGAAGCCATGACAATGACCCTTGATTTTTATACCTATTTTTAGAGGGACGTCAACAACACCTTTTTACTACTACCATCATCACCATCATCTTCATTTAATTTTCATGTTTTCTTCTTATTGCTCACAATTATAACTAATAATCATGGCATGATCATTATGAGGCATCCACATACACATCTAACATACACGCATGTCATCATAAACTGTGACAAGGGAAACTGCAAACATATTTGTCATCTTCACAACTATATATAGATTTGTCAATAAGAATTAAAAATTTTAAATAATTTTTTTTTATTTACAAATAATCCTCAACACAATAGCTAATATTTATTGGGACTTACAGATATTTCTATTGAGTATGCAGACCGAAAATCTACTTTCAAACCAGAAGAAGACTACCAAATGTAATGAAAAATTTGTTACTATATTAAGTGGTCAGTGAGTGTCAAAACTCGACACACTGAGGAAAGCATGTCAGGTAGGGTTGCCTCTACAGAGGCTATCCATCACATTTTTATATATTTAGTTTTTAATGATATACAAAAGTTTATATATTAATATTAATATATTAAAAAAATGTAAACATATGTAGAAAAAAAAATTACACTAACATTTCATGACTTTATTTATAATTATTGATTTAATTGCATTTACATCTTCTTAACCCATTGACTAACAATGGTTGAACATTGATTAGTCAAGTCTAAGGGACAGTTTGATCTTTGGGTCATGTACACAAATTAATTTGATATCTTAAGATAATAAAGGTGTCTTATAGAATTTATTGAAAACCATTTATAAAAATAAAAATAAAAAAGTTTAATGAAAATTAATTTAATAAATTGATAATAAATCCTAAAACTTATATGTATATAGATCTGGCTTTAACAATTAAAAGTTAAAAAAATAATTAGAGAAAAAAAAAATTTAATTAAAGTTGACAAATTTTGTGTTAACTAAGTCTCATTATTATATGTTAAAGTTATTCATTCACATCATATCATCTCTCTCAAATTTCAAATTATACTTCAAATCAGAAGTTATTATTAAAAAATTATTAAAACTTTTAATTGTCAATCCCCCTCCCCCACCACAAAAAATAAAATAAAATAAATATTTTCAAATCAAAAGACATGACTTGTATAACTCTCATCCTTGTTTTCTTTTTTCAATTTGAAAATTCAAATCTCTATTGGCTAACAAGCCTAAATAAAATGCTAAAGAGATTCTCTTTTTCTAATTAAAGGTTTTTTTTTTTATTTTTATTTTTTTATTTTTTTTTATGAAGTTCTAATTAAAAGGTTTCATCACAATAAAACCACAAAGAAAAATGCACGGAAGCCTCATAAGATGCTTATACAACTCCAAACTTTTCCGAGAATCTTCTTGTAACCTGGCCGTATCTGTCCTATCCACAATTTTTCTTTTTCTATTTTGCAAATGAATCTCCAAAATTCTTCCCACATATTCTTAATTCATCGAGTAGAAAAGAGTATGGTATCTTTTCCTTGTTGAAAACTTCACTTGTGAAAACAAAACACGATTAGAATTTCTTTTTCTTCTTTGTCTTCAATGGAGAAGGAAACAAGATATACTATATATAAGTGAAGATGCCAGGAGCGGCACATTGTGACAATTCTCAACCAAGCTGTTCTTTTCTTTTCTTCTAGGTTTCTTATTTGTTTTTCACTAATAGTCTTATTTGTTTATCACCAACATCTCGTATGTTATCCATGAGTCTTGCTTATATAATGTCGTCACGGGTATCCTAACCTATAGCGTATATTGTAATTAGTTAAGTCCTTGAATTCAAGTAAAATCACCTATAAATAATTGAATAAATAATTATTTAATTATTAAGTTTAGCAAGATAAATCTTAGGATAATATGTAAATTGGCTTCATTAAATATAGATCACCTATCACGAATCCCTAACCATTGGCTTTATCATCCTTAATACTTTCTTAGTCATAATAAACCACTACATAATTATAACTTAACACTAAATATAACTATATTATTGTAGCTTGGGGAGTGCCTTGTTGGTAAAGGCACTCGCTCCCATGTTTTGGCAAGACATGGGTTCTACACTCAATGTCCCCTCTATTAAAGAAATTGTGAGTTTTCTTCCACCTTCGTGTGAGTTGCTCCTCACTTATGTATATGTTGATCTCTCTTGTATGAGAGTTGCTCTTTAGGGTGCACCACCAGAGTTCTATCTCATTTGATCCCAATTGTCCTTTGGGATAATACCAGAACTTAAATATATATATGTATATATATATTATTAAAGTAATTAAATAAGTTATAAAAATATTTGTTAGGAGTTAGGATCTTAGTTTTTGGTTGACTTGATTTCATAAATATATATATACAAAATACTCATTTGCATGCATTTTTAGTTTGGTTGCTTTGATTAATTGCTAAGAATATGACACTAAGGCTCAATTTGGCACACGAGATTATAATGAAATGAATTGAAATGGAATAAATTTAATTGGATTGGATTGCAATAGAAAATCACTATCCCATGTTTGGTAGAACTTGGGATTAAATTAAAAATTATACTATATCATGTTTGGTGTAGATTGAGATTGAATTAAAATAAAATTAATTTAAAATTTTTATTATATAAAATTAATTTTATAAAAGATCTAAAAAAATAAAAAACTAAACATCATCTCCTACAATTTATCAATATAAAAAACCACAATTCATCAATATCATCAATCCAATTCATCAACATCATCATTTCGTACATCATCAATATCATCATTTCTTACAACAACAACGTAATCAACAACATCAAAACATCCTAACATTTAAAAAAAAAAAAAAAATCTCAGAACATGAGTTCTGTTCAAACCTAGAACCAGAACCATCTAGGTTCATTGTTGAACCCAGAACCATCTGGTTCTAGATCATCCCAATTCAGAAAAAAAAAAAAAAAAAAAGAATAAGAAAAAGAGAGGTGATGAGAGAAGGAAGGAAGATGAGAGAAAAAGAGATAGATAGAGAGAAGAGAAAAAAAGATGAAAAATGACAAATCTTATCCCATCTAAAGATATGATTTTGGTTGGGATTGAGGAATCCTAAAAGAATGAGAAATTAGAGGAGTTTGAAATTCAAAAAGTTTCAATCCCATTACATTTCTATTGACCTCCAAACATGACATCTAAATAGTTTGAGATTTATGAATCCTAAATTCACTCTCAATCCCATGTATTAAACACTGTCGAAGAATGAGTTGACTCTCTATGTGAAGAAAACCTTCTAGATATATATTTTTTAATTTGAAAAATCCAAACATTCGAAAAATTCATACAAAGCATATTTGGATAATTAGATAAGGAGTGATTGCCATTTGCCACCATAAAATTTAAGTGATAATTGGTTACATTGGCTATTGGAACTTTGGTAGATTAAATTTTTTTTTAAAACAAATTAATTATATTATATTATATTATATAAATCCTATATCGTTACAAAAGTGAAAACAAACCATTAGATTTTAATCCAATTATTAATTAAAAAAATATAATTCAAAGGTTTATAAAACTTGAAGGTTTGAAAAGGTAAAAATAAATAAAGTAAAGATTTTTCTGTAATTACCATTCTTTAACAATGCACTTTATGTTGTTTCTGGATTTGATTTGAGACTCTACCACCACTCAAAATTCCATTTATAAGAAAATGAATCATTCGAATAGATGCAAGTTATCAATACTGGAGTACAGTTTTTATAAAACAAGATGAAGTGAGCACCAGACATCTCTGTGTCTACAGTAATGGTCAATTCAAACCTTCTCAGTTGTACTATCACTCCACTTTTCAAAGAAATATTGACAGTTAAATATGCTATTAAGAAATTTGAGTTTTACCTTATCGATTATCACTTTGTGGTATAGACATACATGAGTTTATTCTTCTATATGCTTAAATTCAACAAACACAAGTGTCCACATCTACAATTGCTTCTTTAACAGAATAATTCTCAAGATTCTCTTTTACGATCAAACACATCAAAAAAGAAAGTAATGCTCTAGTGATGGCTGAGTTGGACGCAATTATAATCATTGTTATAATCAATTTAATAAATATAATTAGTGGATATGATTATCGGTAGCGAAACCTTATTTTTTTTGAATCGAGGAATAGAAAGTACAATCATTAATCAGGAAAAGGAGGTGAGTGGAGAGGACAGGCGGATAAGCATAAGTGGCAACGTGTCGGTATCGAAGAAATTTTTACAAATCAGACAGTTAAATCGAGAACGATTGACTTTCCAAAAAAAAAAAAAGAGTGGGAAGAGTATAGTCCACTGCAGCTGGTTTGGTTCTGGCCCTCCTTGGTTGAGTAGAAAAATGTGTGGAAGAACTCGTTGTACTCTCAGGGCCGATGACATTCCCAGAGCTTGTAACCGCACGGGTGTCCCTCTCTCCACCATTAATATGGACAGGTACTTTCATTTTCGTTTTCAACTCACTATCTTTTGTTTTTTTATTTTTTTAATAATTTGTGTGTAGGTACCGCCCATCGTATAATGTTGCGCCGGGCTCAAATTTGCCGGTTGTTCGTAGAGCTGATGGATCAGACGGTGATCGTTTCCTTCTCCATTCCATGAGATGGGGATTAATCCCTAGCTTCACTAACAAAACTCAGAAACCTGATTTCTACAAAATGGTTCTTTTTATTTTATTTTATTTTAATTTATTTACAATTCCTTTTCAATTATTCATTTGTATGTTTTGTTTTTATTTATTGTTAAGCTTAATGTTGATACTTCATACCATTATCCAGAACAAAATAGAGATTTTAGGGCATTTTTTAAATATATATATTTTTAGCTTCAACATGTAAAAATTGTAAATTGATTAGTTTTCTTGTTTTGTTGAAACTGTAAATGAATTAGTCGTTTCGTTCACAAATATATATATATATATATATATTTAGTGATTATAGTTTCTGAATGATTCTTGATGTCACAATTTTGCGTGTAAAGGGATTTGATCACAATCTCTCAAATTACAACAACTTTTAATGCTAGCTTGAAGTTCATAATATGAGGCTTGTTTTATTTCGAAAAACTGGAATATCACACTATATATGGAAAATTTTGTCACTTATGTTTGTAGCAAAACTAAACTGCAGTTCAATGCTCGATCGGAATCAATAGCTGAAAAGGCTTCATTCCGTCGTCTACTTCCTAAAAGCCGCTGCCTAGTGGCAGTAGAAGGGTAAGTTTGGTGACTTGGTTTTTTCAGGAATCTGTGCTTGTTTTATGTTGCCAGAACCTGTCATTGATTTATATGTGCTCAATTTAATTCTTTTGCCACTTTTACTAATATTTTTTAGCGAATGCTAGAAGTTTTTTGAAATCTTTTTAGTGCCTGTTTTTAACATGAGGCATTAAATGATGTTTTCCAATATTGTCTTGAGACATTTAGAAAGTCAGTAGTGATATACTAAAACCAAGATGACAGAAACTTGTATGTCATGCTGTGAGATTTTAGAGATATTTTTATTCGTTGAGCATTATGAACTTGCGGTTTTTGGTCGAAACAATATGAGCTTTCATGGTGTTAAATCTACTAATTAGAACATTAAAAAAAATTGAGCCTTATTGAAACTCATCAACATCCAAATTGTTTGTATGGGTGTCACTTGAGTGCCCCAAAAATGACTAACAAGGATAGCATATTCGAAGCTCTTTGAATTTTTTTTTCTTGAATGTCTTCTGTTGATCCAAATCTCACAAGGTTCAGATAATTCCTATGGCAATTATGTCAAATTAAGTTCTCTGATTCTTTGTAAGTGAAGAAAGCCTGGCCCCACTTCAAACTGAAGATATTAAAATTTTGTATGGATCTTTTGGATATAGCAAGGACTCTCCATCTACATTACAACATGGGCTGACTGAGTTAGATCTTGTGGATGAACAGTGAACGAGTTGTGGGTTTCATGGTCTGTTTTGGACTTTATGGAAGTTTCTTGACCTAATACTGTCCTCCGAAGCTCCCTGGATTTTTTTTTTTAATTATTATAAACTGCTGGCATATTTAATCTTATATTTTATTCTTCTTTTATATCAACCACACCCACCTCCATAGATGATAAATACTAGCTGAATTAATTGAAATAGACAAATAAAGTATCACAACTTTATTGCTACTTGATTATTACTAAGCTTTTGAGTATGAGTTATGAAAGACACCAAATATATTTGAAAGGCTTTCATCCTTTAGTTGTTTTATGATGCCTATGTGAAATATATAACTTTCATGTACTTCTACAAATGCAATTTTAACTTTATGATCTGAGGTTTCCAGTGCTTAATGCTTATTTGAGATAATGTATTATTCAGATTCTATGAATGGAAAAAAGATGGGTCAAAAAAGCAGCCTTATTACATTCATTTTAAGGATGGTAGGCCACTTGTTTTTGCTGCTCTTTATGATTCTTGGGAAAGCTCTGAAGGTAAATCACTCTTCTAATTTAACCTCTTTGCGATGATATTTGTCTAGTAGGATCTGAATTTTTTCCTCGTTCTTAGTTCTATTACTAATTTTAATTTGACAGATGTTCTGCCTGTTTTCATACAGGTCCATACTCTTTAAGTGCTCTTGCATTTTTATTGAGGATCGAGGAAAACTAATTTGATATAGAATTTGTTTATAAAGCATGGTATTTATGCTTAAAATTCTCACAGTTTTATCTTCTTATTGGTGTTTTAACTATTACTTATCATATATAATACTAGACATCTCTTTGTTAGAATTCTCTTTCCTTTTATTGCTTGTCATTCTCTTCTTCTTCTTCTTCTTCTTTTTTGGTTTTTTCCTTTGTTCTTATTTACTTCTTTGCATATATTGGACATTTACAACAGTATATGCTTACCTGCAGGTGAGATTCTTTACACTTTTACTATACTTACAACTTCCTCTTCATCTGCTTTACAGTGGCTGCATGGTAAGTCTAGCTTGTTTCGACTGATCTCTGCTCCTTTCCCTTTGTCATTTCTCTATATACTTCGATGGTAATATCCAAAAGATGTATTGCTTTGGCATGTCCTAGGATTGCAAAGATTGATTGGTGTAGCTGTCTTGCAAGCATGTGAACTTGGCACAGACAGAAGCCAAATTTTCCTATCACAAATTGGTGTTCCACTAGGATTGTTTAAAATGACTTTTTGTAATAACTTAAAGAGAAGATAAGACAACAGATTTAGAGTGAATATGAATCTTATTTGAGTACAGTATTGTTCTACATATTGAATATTTTTCCCAAAACAAAAAAGAAATAATTAGACTCATGCTGCCAACACAAAAAATGTTTGGAATGAGCGTTACGGATGATGAAGGATGAAATTATATCCTTTAAAATTAATAAAATTTAGGATAGTTGAGTTTTCATCTACATATGAGACATCATTTTAGGTGTTTAGATTAGTTATATTTCTGCCACTTCCCATTATATTTTTGTGAGAGAAGGTTCATGTGCTTTTGTTTAACTAATTGAATCTTTTTTCCACGTAATATTTTGCAATGGTGGAGCAGCCAAATACTAATTCATTTGTTGATTGATTGTTGTAGACAGGATGCCTGTAATTTTGGGTAACAAGGAGTCAACAGATATATGGCTAAATGGTTCTCCGTCTTCCAAGTTTGATATGATGCTTAAACCATATGAAGATTCAGATTTGGTATGCTCTTTCTGATTGTAGTAACTGCATAACATCTTCTGTCTGAATCGAAGAAAAGAAAAAAAAGATAGAATTTTTCTAAGAAAAACGAATTAATAATTATGTGATTTTTTTGGACTCATAATATTTGTTGTTTCCAGGTGTGGTATCCTGTAACACCTGCAATGGGCAAGCCAAGTATTGATGGGCCAGAGTGCATCAAGGAGGTTTGTCCAGTTATTGTTTGCTATGAGATAATGTAAATTTTATAAGGCACTGTGGTATCCAAACAAATTGAAGTCTTGTAGATAAAAAGTGATTATGTTTAACATTAGGAAATCACTAAATAGCAGCTTTAATCAGACAGCTGTGATGTATGTGCTCTAGTTTATACCTTACTGCTGCTTGCTCTGTTGGAGACCCATTTTCTGTTTCTGACAGGACTGGAGCGAAAACTTCCCCAGGGACCAAAGTTAATCAAAGACTTTTACCACAAGAGAATTAGTAGTGTTATATCTGCACTTATCTAGTCATTGTTAATGATAAAAGAGATCAATAGCTACTGGACTTGCATGTTTTGTTTTCCGCACATTATGTATTGCTCCTTGGTTGTGTTCAAAAGAGGTGTGACTGCATACCTGTGGTTTCTGTTTTACCACTAAAACATACAGGAACTTGCTTTGCAGATCCAGTTGAAGACAGAGGGGAAGAATCCCATCTCAAAGTTTTTCGTGAAAAAGGAAATCAAAGAACCAGAGTCAAATTTAGTGGAGAAAATTCCGTTTGATGAGTCTGTGGAGACAAACCCACTGAAAGGCTTGAAAGAAGAGCCTATCAAGAAAATAAAAGAAGAACAACAATCAGACCTAGAACAGAAGAATTCATGTGATAAATCTGATGAGGCAAATCAACTGAAGCGCTTGAAACAAGAGCCTGTGACTGCAGATGACACAGGAAGTCAATCTTTTGTTAAGAAAGGAGGTGACAATGCAAAATCTAGTGTTTCTATACTTCCTACTGAGGATTTTGCGATGAGACTAACAAAACGGGACTATGAAGAGGTTTTAGCGGATTCCAGTGATAAACTAGGCATGATTCCAGTGAAGAAGAAGGGAAACCTTCAGGATGCTGGCGGTAAACAACCAACTCTATTTTCTTACTTTGGGAAGAAATAGAGTTTCTGTTAGACTGACATATTATGTAGCTATCAGTTAGGCTAACATGTTATGTAGCATTGGCAGGTTTTGTGGTGCAAAACTATATGAGGGTTTTTGGCAGGCAAGCATTTTGTTTATGGGCACACACCCGACTGCTTGTGGACACTAGTCGACTTAATGTTTATATGGTTTCAAATTATTGGATTTATATATTTGGTATTGGCGTAGTTTAAAAAACAATCCATTATTTACTGTTTCAAATTTACATTTACTAGGCGTTTGATATGATTTTTTAAGTGGTTTTGCACTAGAAAAGAAAAGAGAAGTTCCTGTAGCACTCTTCAAGGAAGTATACTCTTTATGATTTATTTTGTTTAGTTATTTTTAAATTTAAAGTAGAGTATTATTTGTATTGTTAAATTTTAACCTAATTTTTATTTGATTGTAGTTAGTAAAAAGGTAAATGTATTCATAAATGAACAAATTTATATAAGCACACTATGTTTTAATATAGATGACTGTGTATCTACTTATTCATTAAGTTAGTGAGAATTTAAATTTTATCCGATATATTTTACAAGCTTGTATGAGTAGTTTTTTTATTTTATTGTGGAGTACTTGTTTCTCAATTATGAATAGATATACAAATAATGTAAGTAGTGATCAATCTATTTTATGTGGGTAGTCTTTTCCATTTACTTTGAGTTAGTTGTGTTTGATTAAATAGTGATTAATCTTGGTAAGTCTTGATAGATTTTTTATTTGTTCGATATAAGTTGTCTCCTATTTGTGGGAGCAAATATTCGAACTAAATAAATTATAGTTGATCTTAATAGATTTTAGTCTATCTAGCAAGTAATGATTAATCTCAATAAATATTAGTAGATCTTTAACTTATTTATGTCAACTTTTTAAAAAAATATAATAAAATTAAGCCACT
This sequence comes from Nephelium lappaceum, assembly GCA_021234005.1. Classification (NCBI taxonomy): domain Eukaryota; kingdom Viridiplantae; phylum Streptophyta; class Magnoliopsida; order Sapindales; family Sapindaceae; genus Nephelium; species Nephelium lappaceum. The sequence continues at coordinate 15,707 of JAIZFV010000148.1, read as the reverse complement.
TCAATTAATTGTTAATCTGTAAAGCCATTGTAGCTTTAAATTGGTTTAATATTATATTAAGGGCAAAATTATACAAATTCTTCTAAGATTTAATGAAGTTATACCAATATAACAAATTTGGATATAATGACACAAACTTTTCTTGAGATTTAAAAAATCCAATACAAATATCTCTTACTGTTAATTAACCATTAATTAACTACCATTAAATACCAATTAAAAAGGGTAAATTAGTCAATACATAAGTAATAAATATTTTAATTAAAAAGTAATATTTTTAATTAATAAAATAATATTATATTATTTTTAATTTAAGTTAAAAAAATTAAAACATATATTCAAATAGGGAGAATCTAGTCTCCACATGGAGTTCAGATTTTGGTTTCCATTGTTGGAGACCAGACTGTTTGATCTCTATCACTGGAGACTATTTGGTTCCATGGTTATGATGATTGGTCTCCATCGTTGGAGGCTAGTCTTCAACGGTGGAGATTGATTGGAGATGGCATCTCCAATTTTTTTTATTTTTTTATGTAATTTTCAATTTTTTTTTAAATATTAATCTGTTGATCAAGATGAAGATGAATACTGTTGTTTGACTGTGGATTTTTATGGTATGTTTAAGGTTTAAGAATCCATTCATTAGTTGTTAGTACCATTACTAGTAGGGGTGACAAAAAGGGTTGGTGTATTAAGTTGAACTGAATTTGATTCGATTCATTTATAAATTCAATAAATATGACATGAATTCGTTTAATAAGTGGTTAACATTTTTGGATTCGACACAAATTCGTTTATAAACTGATAACACGACACGATACGACCCGATTAATTTATTTATTACTTGGAACATAAAAGATCCAAACTCATTAACCTATCAACCCATTAATTTATTTATCTGTTTAACTCGTTTAACCTATTTAACATGTTTAACTCATTTTACTCATTTAACCGAAAAAATATTTTGGACACAAATAAATAATTCACATTTTAAATGTGTACATATATAAGTGAATAATGACACTTAGCCCCTATAATACATTAATAATACAATTTTACCCTTATCAATTGTGTCGAACCACGAATACGTTAAACAAACCTAATTCAATTCGTTTAAGAAATGGGTTAAGTGAGTTGACACAATTATGACATGAATTCATTTAAGTCAAACTCACGCTCATTTATTTTTATGAATTCGTATTGATCTATCGTGTTTTGACTCAAGTTGCCACCTCTAATTGCTGGCACTATCTCAATAATGTTGTTTCTGTAGAGTAAGACGCTAGTTTTTTAGGTGTTATAAGTGATATGTGGTTGTGTAGATCTCCTCCAGTTGCATAAGTAATAGTTGGTTTCTTTTTTTTTTTTTTTTTTTTTTTTTTTGTGGTTTGTGTGGTTATGTTTTTGAGTTTCGGGTTGGATTAATGATATGTTCTTGATGAAGATATGGATCCTTCATGATGAAGATGTAAATTTGGGATGTATTTGAATTATGATGTTAATGATGATCAATTAGTGAGGAATTGGTGATAATGAAATGATAGGGATGATGTTGGTGATTAATTAATCAGATGATGAAAATTTAAAGATGATGAAGAAAATTTACTGGAACCAAAATATAAAAAATTATATTCTTACTTTTTTAAAACTTAAAAAATATGCAAATGATTGATTTTTCAAATTTGACCAAAATAAAGGGTGTTTTAGCCTTTTGATATTTTTGACCATTGAATGTTAGTATTTAACTGTGGTTGATTACTGACAGAAGATATTTATGTTAAGTTTTTAAAATTTCAGGAGAGATTTCTGTTATTACAGTCAAACCTGTCATATTCATGTAATTTCATCAAACTTTAGCAGTATTTATGTAATTGGCCCTGAATATTAAACACAACCTTAAAACTCGAAACTCTATTAATCTGCACACCACGTCACAGGACACTAACACTGTAATTAGCCATGTATACTCTTTATTTTTATTTTCTATTTTTAGGTTTACATATTATAAATTAGAGATTTATCAAAATTAGATAAATTAGAGATTTATCAAAATTTGTTATCTACTGGTACGTGTGTGGTCCAAACAAAGGCGTAACTAGCCTTGGGCTTACCTGGGCTGAACAAGAACATGTATATAATTTGATGTATCAATCTTGCTATGTATTTTATTGGATACGGGGACCATTATCGACACCTGTCGTCCCAACTCCCGACGGGTAGCAATTGTCACTTGACCGTTACAGCTAATTATTACAGGCGAATCCTTTACTAACTGATATTTCGTCCCTCATTAATTTATTAAGTACATGTATCACACATCTTTGACAATTTCATAAGAAGGGTTTGGAGTTTGATTTGCTTATTAGTTGGATAAGACTAGAGATAGAACTAAGTCTTAATCTAGATAAGCCCACGGCTCTATATATATGTATATATGTGACCAATAATAGATTGTTGAAGTGATTGAATTAACCTTTCCAATTTCAAAAACAGCTTTTTAATTTTTGAAGTGAAACTTCAAAAACCTTGAGCTTACCCCTCGGCATATAATATAATTTTTACTCTTAACTAATATTTTTTATTGTCATGTTTTATATTGTAGTTAATGTGTGCATTTTGAATGGTAAAATTCATTAAATATCTCCTATCTGAGTGTATATTTTGTTTTTAATCAATAAATTTTTCTTGTACCATCAAAGTTTGTCTAAAATTTTTTTTATACCTTTATTTTAGCTCATCCTAAAATAAATTCCTGACTAAGCCCTTGGGTCCAAATATGTAAGAGATAACCACTTCTGAAAAAAAAAGTATTCTAATGGACCACACCTATTTTAGGATTTGAACAAATTATACTTAAATAAAAACTATTTGCTCCCACTCCATCGAACTTTTGTTGCATTCAAAGAATATTTTTGTTTCAGTACCACTAATGGGATTTTCTTAGCTGTATATTAGTCATCCCCAAGCCACTTAACAAGCTGACAATGATCAATTTTAATTGAGAAGTAATTGAGTTGGGGACCTATCCTAGGTAGTAAACTTGTTATTTGGCCTGATCTTTTATAAAATGAGCTTGAGTTTAAGTAAACCAAGAAAATAACAATCATCTTGATCATTTATTACTTTTTTATGATAATATCTCATTTGATTGTAAAAAGTTAAAAGAAAGTTAGAAAATTACTAGCTAGAAATAAAAACCATCATTAAATATTGCTTGGTGAAAGAGAAACTTCATTTAATCTATAATGACTTCAGTTGCCCCATCACAAGTGATATCTAATAAAAAAAAATATAAGAAATAAAAATTTATTATAATCATTTAGAAATTTTGAGAAAGAAAAACGAAAAATCAGTTGGAACCTGGGAAGAATATTAAATAAAAAACAATTAATGGCACATAAATAATGAATTAATTATCTCTTAGTAATTTGCTTATTTATTTGTTCCACAAGTGATGGTCGTGCTTCTATGTAAACTTTTCTTTGAATTAATCAACCGAATTCTCATATTAGTACATTTCAGAAAATGTCATTTCTCATATTAGTACATTTGTGATACATTGAATTGATTACTTCTTCCATTGGTAGTGACAGAGCTAAAATTTTAATTCAAAGGGGCTTAGTTCAAATAATAATACAAATTAGGGGTAGGCAGGACCATGTTCGGATCGGTTTCTGCTGGAACTGACTCGAACATGGTAAGTGTGTGGGTCGCCACTTTTAGATCCGAACATGGTCTAGTAAAGGGGAGGACCCGAACAGAACTGAACACCTAGTGTTCGGTTCGGTTCGGTTTGGGTTCCATGTTTTGGACATTTTTACCTATCTATTCACAACAACAATAATACATTATAAGAATCAAACCAACCAAGTCAACAAACATATATAAAATCAACAAGAAATATATATATATATATATATATATATAAGCAAAGGCTTTTAAATGTTCACTCAACACATATACGACAAAATAAACGAGAGATGAGAGATGAGCATCACGGTGACAAGAACGGCGATAGCGACGGTGATGGTGAGAAGAGCGACGATGACGGCGAGAAGAGCGACGATGACAACAAGACTTGAAGAGCTTCACAACAAGAAGAATGGCGACAACGACAACGATGGCTAAAAGAGGTCGACTTGTGAGAAGAACGACTTTAGTGATGACCAAAAGACTTGAAAAGCTTCATGACAGGAAGAAATGCGACGACGACGGTGAGAAGAACTTCATAGATGGCGACTGTGTGAAGAACGACGATGAATAGAAGAGCTTTACGGAGTATTAGTGAGATGAGAGATGAGAGATAAGAGAAAGAAGAGAGGAAGGGTGGCTGCTTAGGGAAAAAGAGAAGGGGAAGAAAACAAATGCAATGGTCTTTCATATTAGGGTTGGGAAGCTTTATATATGAGCATGCGAAATTACGCATGTACCCCTATTCATGGATCGGGTCGGTTTTGAACCCCTAAACTCGACCCGATCCGTAAAACATGGTGTTTTGCAGATGGAGGGTCCAAAGACCTTGGAAATGAATATGAAAACCGACTTGAACACCCACGGATTGGGTTGTTCGGGTCGGTTTCATGTTTTGATGCCCACCCGTAATACAAATTAAAATTTTGTTAGATATAACAAATTGAACTCTTTAGTTGGTTTGTGAAATATTATAACTATTTCGAGGTTGGGAAAATATAGACATTATTTGAACTTACAACCTTATGTGCGTGAGAAGCGTGTGTGGGTTCAAGTTGCATGCCTCATGTTCCTCATCTTGTACTAATCAAACATGTGGTTTGGGCATCTATTAAACATCAAATTATGTTGTTACTTCTCACTTGAAAAGGGTGACCTTTTGCCATGTAGTAAGTTGCTGTAATTCACGGTAAAAAAATATCGTAAATACTGTCATGCTAAAAAGCTTTACCGTAGATTACAACACTTGTAAGAACACTTTTGTTGTGGATCTTAGGGCTAGGTATGGCCCAATTTGGTCCAGTCAATTTGGTTCAGTGTATTTTTCTTTTTTTTTTTTCTTTTTTTTTTAAGATAATTTGTTTCCATTTTAATTAGAATCAAACCAAACCCTTTTTTTTTTTTTTTTTAAGTACAAACCTAAAATTTTATTCTGATAAAAAAATTGGGTTTCTTTGGACCAATCTCTTTTGTATATTAGATTAGATGAAACTAGATTGGCTCGATCCATTTGGGTTCGACCTTTCGAATATAAATTTAATTTAGATTTTCATAAGTAAGGTTGTGCAGTTTAAATTTACATAAAATGTTAGACTCAATTTAAAGTAATTAAGATTATGCAATTTGAAATTTATAACATGTTGGCCTCCGTTTAAAGTAAACAGAATTTGTACCACATTTACTATTTCAAACGGCAAGTATTTGGTGTGTCATATAATAGTATAAAATACATGTCCTAATATTTGATTTATTGTTCAATTTAGTCATGGTAATCTTAGACTATAAAATGAATTAGACTATGTACTATTTTATTTTAATAAAACCAAACGATTTAAAAAAAATAATTGAAAAATTATATCAGTTCGATCGATTTGTTCTTATCCATTATATTTTAGCGGTTTGGAAGCTTTAGTATATGCCATGAATTCATATTTGCGACATATAAGTCACAACAAATATAACATTTTCTTGTGGTTGTGGATAAATTAGTTAGAAGCATATCCAACGGACAATTTTCTTGTGTCTTATTTCTTAATTTTTAAGAAATGAATATTAATAGTGAGACACACTTGGCAAATAAGTTGCTTGATACTACATGATGTAAAAAATGAAACCTTATTCAAATGAAAAATAATTGATTGTGAAATTGTTTCTGCCTCCTCTTTCGTTAGAACTAATAGTGATTGCCATAAAAAATTAAAAGATGATGGGTCTTATAGTTGCAATCAAGTGTTGTAATTGTTTTGGTGATGAATTTGACAGATAACTAGTTGGTAACCATGCAATCTCATGCCTTTCCAGGCTTGTGAATAGGAAAATTGATAATATATGTACAACATGATTAAGATTACGATCTAAGAAGATTGTAATATTCCTAATTTGTATTTCTTGCAACATTTGAATTTTATTTTGTTACGTCAACATTTAACAACGCACCAAAGTGGTATATGTTCAATTTGAAAGGATTGTTGTTTAATTTCCTTATTACATGATAAAAAAAAAAAAAAAACAATAACAACCACCACCCAGATGAAAATAATGATCATCTTAGCAGTCAACATAATGGGAATATCTGGGGACGTAAGAAGAAGGGCAAAGACAAATAATAAGCATCTATCAACCGTCCATTAGGGGTGATTTCCATGATGATCTTCTTTAGCATTCTAAGGGGACCAACCATGACTCCCCATCGAACCACCGAACGCGAACCAATGCAAAAACCACGCCGCTTGTTCCCTAGCCGGATTGTGTTGCCTCGCCGCCTCCTCTGCCGCCTTCGGGCACCGCCTCGACACCATCCAACTAGCACAGCACTGGAACTTGACAACATTGATATACTTAAAGCTCCTCCTCTCTTTAACATTTTGTTTTGCAAGTGTGTGGTTTCATAATCTCATTCATATTTTCTTATAATGTATATATATAGTTAGTTTAAAGGTAAAGGATGGTGATCATAATGGCAGGAATTATACCAATTATGATGCTATAGGCCTGATGCTAGTGTCCATTAAAATACATCGGGTTGCGCAGGGAACTTCCTTCTTTTTAACTTTAAGCTTGTGCTTGTCATGATTAAAAGAGATGGGCTTCTCCTAAAGTATAAAATTTAAAGTAATATAGTTGGTGAGATGTATCCATCACCATGGAATCCTACTATCCCCTTTTTATTTATTTATTTGTCATATGATTATTAGATAATTATAAATCTATATGTTGGATATCATTAGGTTTTTGATCTAATCCATCCAAGATCACCCAAATCCATTCAAACCCAATCCAATATATTTGTGAATTAAAACAAATAACTGCAGATGCAGTTAATTGAAGTTATCTAGAATAAGATATATAAATGCCATTGGTTGGCACTTGATAGTTGAAACATGTGAGTGTTTTTTTTTTTTTTTGGGATTTACAGTAACTCCTAACATCAGGTTAGATGTCTATCGGAACTTACAGGTATCTCCATTGAATGTGTAGCCCAAAATTCTACTCCTAGAATAAGAGAGAACTACCCACTAAGAAGTGAAAAAATTGCCACTTATACCAAGTGGCAGGTGTACTCGAACCCACGATGCCCTTTTGTGAGAAAGGCCTTATGTGGGTGTGTTGGGCTAATGCACCACAACAACTTTGAGTGAAACATAAATGATTTAAAAGAGGGCTACATGCGATGAGTTTACATAACACCGAAAAGCTAAGTAAAATAAAAAAGCCAAAACACAGAGAAAACAAAAAGAAAAGGAAAAGACATGACACTTACATAGTGAATTGAGAATCAGATTCTAAACTCAGTAATCAATTCCGACCAGTTAAATGACTTTAATCAAATTTCAGGGACTTTGGGTGGTAAATGGTTTGTTTTTGGCTATTGTTTACGATTATTCATATATGATATTATTTCTTTCATCTAGTAATACCAATAAAATATGTTCTTACAATGGTAAATATCTACTCCCACATGAGGAGAGAATAGTCTCCACCCTCTACTCGTGCTAGTAGATACACAAGGTGAAACTTAAACATTGATCACAAAGGTAAAAGAAAATAAACTAACTATCTGAATTACGAGTAAATATTATTATGCCCATTAGTGTTTGGCTAGTTTACCTATATTTATCTAAACTTTTATAATTTATGATACGTGCTCCCTTCAATTAATTTAGATGGGAAAGTATTCTATCTTACTTTGAAATTTTATTTTGGATAAATTTCATTTTGGTCCCTCCATGATTGGTGAACTTCTTATTTTTAAATGCGAATGTGTTTGACTCCTGTGGACCCTAACGATAAACTAACTCTTCAAGTTAGTCTCTCTAATGTTATTTTTCATAGTCAACATTAATAGTAAGTTTGAATAGTCTATTTTGCCTTTCTTTATATCAAAACTCTTTGTGTCAATATAAATTAAAAAAAAAAAGTAAAATAAAATTTTTATAAAAAAATGAAATATTTGGGTTGAAACCTAAATCTCCATTAAACAAAAAATAAATAAATAAATAAATAATGGAAGTTTTGGGTTCATAAAGGAAAAAAATAAAAAATAAAAACAAAAATTTTAAGCATGGAGGATCTACGGTCAACATAGATATTTAAGAGTTCGTTTGTTTTTTGGTCTGAAAACTAAATAGTGCTGCTGAAGATTGAAAACTAAATAATGACTGAAACTTGAAATTTAAATGACATGTTTGTTTTTTTTTCTCTTATATATGAATGTATTGTAATCTTATTTATTTTTTAAAGTTAAAATTATCTGAAAATTAGTAATTTGATATTTGTACCATTTGACTATTAGTTATTATGTAACTTTATTTATTATAATACAAACAATTATAATAAATTATTTAGTAAATACTAAAACATTTTTATGTATATATTAATAATATTTTTATTCATAATTAAAATATTATTAATTATTATAGTACATTATTTTTTTTAAAATTATATATATAAATAAATTATTATAGTAAAGTAAATAAAATAAAATAAAAAAAAAACAAAATGGTATTAAGTTGAATTACTATTGTTATATATTTAAATAAAAATAACATTAAAAGAAATATTATTAAAATGAATCTGTATAATATAAAATTAGAAAAAATTTGGAAATATGTTCATTAAAGTAGTAAAGGAAATTTGTATACTATAAAACTATGATAAACTTGGAAATATGTTATTTTGGAAATAATAAAATTAGAATAATAAATTTACAAAATCAATAAGTGATTTGGTATTTAGTAAAATGTCAAAAAATGTAGCTTTTTATTTTCAGTGGTTTTTGAGTGGTTTTAAGTGATTTGATCACTTAAAAAAAAAAAACAAAAATCACTTAATTAGCCTTATTCAACATCATTAAGTGTTAAGTGTAAAAAACAAACGACTTTTAAGTTGAAATCTAGATTTCCATTAAAGCAAAATAATAATAATAATAATAAATAAAATCGAAGATCTTAGGTTTTAACCCATATCTTCAACTTCAAAGTTTGAAGATCTGCGTTGAAATTCATATCTCCATTAAAGAAAAACAAAAACAAAAACAAAAATTCTAAAAAAAATGAAAAAACTCTAGTGAAATGCCAAACTAGTGCCAAACTACTCCACTAGGGTTTATCCAAATCCACATACAAAGTCATGGACAATGGCGTGGACAATGGCAAAACCGTCAAACGTCAATGAATCGACTCCTCCTTCTCCTCCAACTGCAGAAACCAAGCTTATAAAAAATACAAATATATTATCAATAGGCAAGGAAAGAAAAAAACATAAAAGCAAAGTGACAGATCTTAGGTAAAAACTTCCAAAACTTGCTCCACTACAAGATTGAAGGTGTTTTAAGAAGCAAGAGATCACTGAAGTCTAGAGTGGCTCATTAAACTGAGTTGATGAAATAGTACAAAGCACATTGCGTCAATATTGTAAAGAGGAAGTCTTTCAGTGAGTTGGTCAATTGGTGTCTGTATTTTATATCTTTATTAATCAGTTTAAATTCTTTAGGTCTAACCTTGTGGATATAGGTGAAAACCGAACCACATTAAAAATGTTGTTGTCTTCTTTATTATTTTGTTACAACATTTGCTTGCTAATCGTTACAACATCTTAGTACATCCTGTAGCAACAATTCATCTTTAGTTGTTACAACAACTATTAACCAGTTGTTATAACAACTCAATCAATGCCACTCAATAGCAAAAATTTAGGTACTATTAAGGAAATAGGTTTTTCAATTTAGTGTGACATCATAGGCCAAAAGTAAAATGGAAACAGGCCTTACATTAATATTTTTGTAATTGGATTATTTCATGTCAAAATACTTTTTGTATAATACAAGCTTCATAGATATAGATTTTAGAGTTCATTGCTAGTACGAGATTTTTGGAGAGACAATTGTTCTAGAGTCTAGATTTTTATATGAGAGTGTTATTACATCTAGATTCTCATACTGTATTTTGATCAATCACATTACTTGTTTTACATACATAGTCTTATGTGTATATATAGACTTATTGGTTGATCATTAAAATTGTGGTCTTGCTTTTCTTATGGTGTCAAGGAGTAAGGAGGATTACCTTGCTTATGGAAGTCGAGAAATTGAATTCAAGAGTGTGTTTGATCACAAGATGGAAGGACTTGTCGTATTAGTTCGTGAATGATCAAATTGAGGCTGCTAGTAGAGAGATAGAGATTAGATAGCTAAGCAAAATAGTTCTTACGAGCATTATTTGTAATTCATCTATTATTAGTAGAGTTTCGTTCGGAAGTGGCTAGAAAAGGGTGTAGTCTTATGATGTATACGTTCGGCTTTCCATGCAAAAAATCCTTGTTGTGTATTATATTCCCCAACCATTGGTTAATTATCCAATCGATTTCGTAGGTTAGTTCGTGCATTAATCCTTAATTCTTTCAATCTTAGGACCTTATAGCTTTAGGTTCCTAGAATTCTTTTGAGTTGCATGATATCCTTAGAATCTTGATAAATTGTGTTTTTATGTCAGAACATATAGTCCAACTAGGTTGTGACGTTGTTTTTATTAATGTCGAGGTCAATGTGAAATTTCTGCACTTCTATCTTACGGAAGCTTATGTCGATATCGAATGTGAAGAATACTGAAATGCATGACACACTAAAAGAAAATTTTATGGAATTCTTTTATAAGCCATTTTGATCATTTTGATTTCCTTTTTTAAATATATATATATATATATATCACTCTTTTATGCAAGCCCAAATATCACTCTTTTATATTTATAGTATGTTATTTTAAATTAATTTCTTGAAATTATTGTAAGTTTATTTTATTTGCAAGTGTACGTACGAATCAAATTGGAGTATATAGGGTAAGGCTGATCCCATACCCATAGATATTTGCTATGCAACTTTATTATTGGTCGGTCAAATATGTGTCCCAAACCTGAAAGTGAAAGTTATTGAAGTTAAAGATAAAGTTCAATAAACATAATCAAATCGTATAATAGTAATTTTGGTTGATCCCATAGAGATTTGGCTAGTAATCTTTCTATTTTATTCGGTCAAATATGTGTCCCAAACCTATGAGTGAAAGTTATTGAAGTTAAAGTTCAATAAACATGATCAACTGGTATAATAGTAATTTTGGACACGCACACACTAAGACTCCCAAATGAAAATAAGATTCTTCAAAATATGGGAGAATTTTTTAAGGGAGGCGGCTCAATATGGTGTTGTGCTTTTAAAGTCCCCTTTGTTGTGCTGAAGGAATACTTTGCTATCAATTTAATCAGACGATTGTTGGATTTAATTTTGTTATTAAAACTATAACAAAAAAACTCAACAACAATACGTATACATTTGATAAATTTAATGTTAATTGATGTGAATTTATATAATATCTCATAGATACAATAATAATAATTAATTTCTAATTAGCATACAAGCCATACTAGTGGTTAATACATATATTTGAAGTTTAAAAATGTAAAGTAATTTTACAATTACATTTAAATGAAAATAAAAAATAAGATATCTAAATTCAATTTTGTGTACTTATCTTAAGAACAATGTTAGATTTCCCAAATATTTTGTTCAAATTCATTTCCAAGTGATGTGATATATCAATTGTCAAGATTCTACTACTGATCATATCATCTTATGATTTACAAGATCTTGATAACTATATGTCACATCATTTGAGCATGAATTTGAACAAAATATTTGTGAAACCTAACATTACACTTATCTTAAAATGTAATGATTTGATATTTTTAGATATAAACATTGCAAATGCAATAAATAGATTTTTATATGATTAAAGTCGGATTATAAGTGTTTGTATATACATATATATTAAAACCATAAGTGTTTGTGTATTAAAATTAATAGAAATGGTATGACCATTAAAAACATCATTAAATACTGACAATAGATAATATTATATAATCATTTTACAAAAATAATTGAAAATAATCCCGTCACCGACTAAGTAAAATTGTTGTCCAACAACTCTTTTGATCAAATAATTACTTTTAAAAATTTACCACACATATTTTTACACCAAAATTATAAAGTAAGTTGATTTTAACTTTCAAGATCAAACAAGGCTTAATAGGGAGACATCCATGAACTTCTCCGTGGTTGTTGTGGTGGGGAGTTTGGGTGAGCCTCCATTATGTTGGTGGACGGCACGCACGAGCCTCCATTGCATTGGTGGGGGACTGGGGAGGCTTGTGCAAGTATTTCTGACTTGAGCTTCCCACCTTGTGTTACTTAGGAGCCCGTTCAATTCATATATCATGTGATTAAAATATATTTCGTTATTAACGTGTAAATAGTAGAGATAATATTATATTTCCATAAGTCAATATCAATAAACAAATATAATACTACTATTGGAATTAATGGTCAACACTAAGGTTACATTTGGCATGCAGAATTAAAATTGAATAGATTGGATTTAATTAAAATGCAATAGATTGAATTGAAAAATTATTATGCCGTGTTTGGTAGAATTTAAGATTTGATTAAAATTATACTTAATTATGTTTGGTGTAGATTGAAATTGAATTGAAATAAAATTAATTTAAATATTTTATAATATATATAAAATACTTAAAATTATTTTTTTTAAAAAAAATCTTTAGAAAACTTGGAAAAAAAAAAAAGAAAAAAGAAAGTGGGGATGGAAGGCTCATTCCCAAATCTATCAAATCTCACCATTTTAATTAGCAATGAACATTCCCATTAGTTTGAGAGTGAGTTTAAAATCTCACTCATTACTCTCCAAACATAAGATTTGAAAGTTTGAGATATTTTAAATTTCAAACTCATCTCAAATCTCATATTTCATACATAGTTTGAGACACCAGTGTAAAGTAATCCATTATAATTCTATCCGAGCTTTCAGTGAATGTAAATTTTCCCTTTCATGAAGGGATGAATGATAATGATAGCTCAAACACCACCATACACATCTTACAAAGGGATAATTTTATTTTCTTATTATAAAAATCATTATTTTCCAATCAATCATTAAAATAAATACTCAAAATACACCATTAATAATTAATTTTAACTAATCTACACAACCCGTTCGTTGTCAGATAAAAGGACGTACACCAACTCACCGGCGGCATACGAGTTTAGTTGAACTGTTAGGGAGGACCTGTGACAGTAATTTGTCCAAAATTTAATACGAAAGAGCCTTTTCCCAATCTTTACAAGTAAATAGAGCATCTAGCTCTACTCAGTGCTCGGATCACTTTGCTTGGCGTGAACAAGTTGAACAAGTGCTTGTTGATTTGACATGTCTGTCCTATTTTTTATTTTATTTTTGAGTTGGTAGGGGTACAAAACCGCAATTCATAAACTTGCAGACAAAGCAGAGAGAAAAAGAAAAACGAAACTGGATAAGGAGACCAAGCCAAAACACATTAAATACTAAAAAGCAAAACCATTTTTATGATATCACCGCCATATCTACCATATATGTCAGAGGGATTCGATTCAACTGCTAAACAACAGTGATATATCTGTGAGAGAGAATAAATATGCCAAACACAGCCAAAAAGTTCAAACCCTATATATTGAAATTAACCTACCCCCTTAAGCAAACATCCATATTGCATCATCTGATACGAATACGGAAACGAAAACAAACAAAATACAATATATATTAGATGGACCAAGGGCAGGCCGAGACATGATGGACAATGATTAGTCAGTGTGATGATCAGTGTCATTATTGTTGGTCTCGATTTTCTTTGAAGAGCCTTTGCAGAGGGTGACTGGGTACTTGATGGCATTAAGTTGGACCTTGCGGAGAGCAGCTTTACCCAAATCGATGCCACAGATATCGGAGAGCCTGACGAGATAGAGCAGGACATCAGAGAGTTCTTCACCTAAGTGCACTTTTTCCTCTTCTTTCCAATCAGGGAGTCCTTTGGGCACCTCTCCCTTCCACTGGAATATCTCACTCAGTTCACCCACCTCACCCACCTGTGGATTATTATTATTACAAAATCTCACCAGTTTGGGTACATAAAATTAGTCAACAGTGATTGTAAAGGTTGAAAAAGTGCATTTCAAAGATCTTGTGTGGTGTAATATAACAAGTGACTATGGTCAAACGACTTTTTAGAGACGACTAGCTAGTTAAAAAGGTTTAAACCCTAACTTGGGAACTTAACAAAGTCAAAAATAAAGAGGACATTGAAAGAGAGAGAGGGCAAGAATTAAGCCCACTTGTGACAATCGGTATTTGAGGAAAAAAATAAAAAAATACGAAAAACAAGGAAGCAACCGAAAAAAACAAATCAACTAGAGATTAATGACATACAACTGTTATTGGTTGTATTTATTTGGTCAAATCATCAAAAGAAAAAACACTACAGCAAATGGAGGTATCAAGGCACGACCAATTATATGGCGAGAGAATCATAATATAATCTTCTTCGTTTATGGTTGATCATGGAAAGAGAAAGGACTAACGAAGAAGAGGGTAAAAGCATACCAAAGCCAGAAGGAGATTTCTGGGGCTGTGAAACTGATCCCAGTCTCTTTCCTTAGCAAACTCAGCCATCTTCTGCTTGAGGAGATCAAGAGTGACACTTTCTCCCTCCGGGACCCCGGTCATCGTCCCAGATCAATTTCTCTGCGAATGATGAGAGACACGAAGCTTAATATCAGACTAAAGTGGTCGCGCGGATGCAAATTTCTTGGAAAAGGCTGATGAGAATATAAAGAGAGAGGGAGAGAGAATGTTATAGTTGTGTAGAATAAGATAGGAGTAAATTCCTTGGGTAGTACGAAGAGCAGGAATGCAATAGCCTTATAGAGGCGAGGCGGGGCCACGGGCTATCGCCAGTTCATGATGCACTGCCCTCGTTTTATTTGGACTTCCACGTGTCCGTCTCATGTGGATTCTCGCCCCCATTCTAGGGCAGGCTCGTGTTCTATGGGGCCCACTCCTTCTTCGTCTCACGCCCTCAAGTCTCACCACTAACCGTGTTCATCCAAAAAAAGAACAAAAAATCTCGCCACTAAACTGGTTTGTTTTTGTTTTCAATTTCTTTATAGCCTTGACCGTTGAATTCGATTTAAAATTTATTATAATTTAAAATATTTTAAAAATGTTGATATCTCCCATCTAATTTAAATGGATTAAAATATATATATATTTAATTTAAATTTACATATAATTCATTAATATTTAAACGTATTCAGTTGAGATTTATATGAAATTTAATGTAATCTAATTGCATTCAATTCGAATTTATAAAAAATTCATAAATCTAGGTATATTCTAAAAATCATTGATTTCGCAGATTTAAGGGATATGTATGTTAACTAAAATTTATTACAATTTAAAATATTTTAAAATTTTAGATATATTCAATTCAGATTTGAATGAGTTTCATTGAAATCTAGGTGCATTTAAGCCAAATATAATTGTCTGGATTTGGATGAATAAAATTTTTTAAGTATATTTGGATGAATAAATTTTTATGGTAGGTTGATTTTTTATCTATGATGTTCAAACTCCAAATTA